>OX439140.1:59524551-59684838 GCA_949318255.1 Pollenia labialis
TATTATGGGTTTTAATTTTATATTATTAATACAGTAAATTATTGAATATCATTACGCATGTAGTATTTAAATTATATCTAATTCATTTTCTAAGACTAAGTCATTTAGAATATTTACATAAGATTGAATTCCGTCATTATTATAATCGTCGCTCTCATCGTATACTTCGTCTACTTCTTCAACATTTTGATTTATATTTGACTGTATTTCAGATTCAAATTCTTCGTTTGGATTATGACATTTTAGCATTTCGATAACTTCCTGCGGAAGTTGTAAACGTGTTCGTTGCTGCATGCGTTTGCTTAAGCTCATTAAAGATATAAAAGGCTCCGATGTATCTATGGCCCTTTAAATATATCTAGGATATTTTTCGTTCTAATGTTAATGTGCCTTTAAACCATTCGACATTCCTACTACAAAAATCTGATAGCTTTCTCCGGCATGTATCCCACTTTAAAGATAAGTATTTACAAAAGTTTCTTACTTTTTCCTTTAAATCAGTGGGAATGTTATCGACTCCAATTTGGCTAGCAATATATCCATACACAGCATCTTGCTTTTTTTCTTTGGTGCGTGGTTTAACCCAGACTTCGAATAAATCAATATTCGGTAAAATGTGTTTACATGAAAAAAGTGGTAGAATTAGAAAACCGCTAAACCACAAGATATTTTCCAGATTCAGCACGAATTAACAAACAAATTTCAATTTTCCTTTCAATTGCCTAACGTTGCTTACATAACCTCAAAATTTAACATTTTCGGCGACCGATCTAAGGCAGCATGCAATATGTTACGATTTATACACAAAAATAACGATACAGATAGATTTTTTGATAAAAAATATCGAATACTTACTTATTAATTCGTTATTCATATTGACACTTTGGTTTTATTTTATCTTTGAATGTTTAAAAGTAAACACACCACATGAACACGTTGTCAATGCCACTTCAATAATTCACATTTGACAGCTTGTCATGTAGCTGTATAATTGTTGTTGCAAAACCCAAATGCATTTTTATTTGCTTTGATGTGTTTTTTTTAAGGTTGTAACACAAAAGAAGTGATAACACAATGTGCGAAATTTGACTTATGGCCAGTGAAATCTATCCTTTGACTTATAGTGCCATTGTCGGATGTTGTATATTTATAAATTAGAGGCTTGTAATTAGTTTTGAAACTTTGGCTCTGGTTTTCATCGTATCTGGGGTCTGCAAAAACCGATTTCAAAGGACACACAAACTGATGGACATACAGACGGACATCGAGATTTTAACTTCTCTTCTCCACTTAACCTTCGGTGAAGGGTTTAAAAATTGTGCATAACACAACGTACAACCTAAAAGAGGGTTAATTTCAAACATCTTTAACATTTAATGTGGTGAATTATGGCATTTTGATGACTCTTACGATAAATAAAAAAACTTTTTACCATTTCCAGGTTCATGCAGTTTTATGGGGGGCAAAATAAATAAACCTCAATTTTCCAAAAATTTTAAATAACCCTGCGGGAAATTTGTGTCAATTATTCTTAAAGCACTTATCGCGTGACCATTGAATTAAATATTATAATAAAACGGAACTCATTGTGACAGGTGAAAACTAGACATATCACTTAAGTTACTCCAAAGAAAAGGTATTTGACACAAAACTAGTCATGTAACTGGATTTTGGGCGGTGTGAAAGGAATCTATCATATTAACAATGTTTACATGGGGAAATATCTGTGACAGTCATTATTTTAGCCGAAATTGAATGTGTCCCTTTAGGTTATTACAGTGACCTGTCACAAAATTTCGAAAAGGTGTCAGTTAACCCCCCCCCCCCCCCCCTTTAACATCATCAGTGACAAGCTCCTTCATTAAAAGTGTTCGAACTTGAACCGGTCCCTTCCACTTTAGAACTGTGCCGTGCCAAGTTTAAAGTTAGTTCCCTTTCCCCTAGGGAAGCAACAACGTACGTTTTGTTCTGTGGCTCCACATTTTTTAATTTCGGCTTGTGGTCTTAGTGTTGTTTATTTAAGAAATAATGGCCAAAAATTAAGAAAATTTTATTGTGGAGAAATAATTTCATAATGGAAGTTATATTCGATATAAATGTAGGATTGGATGTTATAACTCTAAAGACTCCTGTTTATAATGAAACACACATGTACATAAGTTTAATATACAGTTTATTGAAATTAGCAAGCCTAACTAAAAATATCAAAATTAAAATTAACAGTTCAATAAAAATCACAATTGTTCTTAAAAATAGCTATGGCACAAGCTCTAATGTTTACATTTGTACTTCAAGTTGTACAAATAAAATGTAAACGAAAGTGGACAAAAAACATAACAAACAAATGTGTTCAGGTTTTCAAGACGAATTGTTGACAGAAAGAATACGAAAAAACAGAAGAAAGGAAGCAACATGGGAATAAATTGAAAATGATAAATACAGCAAATTTCGAACCACCAGTATCACTGGTTTAAGATTGATGTTTGACTGTTGGCTGGCAGGCACAGCAGTGGTGCAGAGGTTAAAAATCAAAGAATTCTGATGAAAGAATGTGATGATTCTGGAAACATGTAAATTCAACCCAGGTTCGAGCCCCAGCTCAGCCAAGAAAAATACCAATAAATTTTAATAAAAAAAATTCCAAGTTGTAAAAATTCCTTCCTTCAGCAAAAATAATTTAATGGAAATTAAATTTGATGAACTAAAAATATAAAAAATATGGAAAAATTAAAATAAGTTTTAATAAATTCAAGGCTTAGCGATTTCAGCCACTTCTCTCAACTGTCTATTGTCAACTAATTGTCTTCCCACATACCGTCCCTATTTCATGTTACTATTGTTTTGTCCGTCGATTGTCAAACTAACAGAGTTGCATCCCATTTAACACTTAGCCCTGCATAAATATATACATATGGGGTGTTTTTTTTTTTTGTTGGTTTTTAATTTAATATATTAGTTGTTCAAGATTGGACAAACTTGCAAAGAAAACTTAATGTTAAAGTCCATTTTTGAAAACTTGTGCTGAGAACTTTAAGCCAAAATGCTTTCAAAATAACAAAATGAATCAATCTTTTCAGGCACACTGTAAAACTTTTTACTAAGTATTTATAAATTTTGAAGCACTTACTGATTTTTTATTTGCTGTTACTTCGTTGACGTACTACTCTGGCTGTCAGTCACTTGGTCAATCTATATGTTGGACAACGAACCAACCAGCGTGTCAGTTAGTTAGTCCATTTTAGTTTTGACATTTTCTTTATTGTGTGGATTTTTTATGGTTGTAAAATTGTTTTCCATTGTTTCAGTTAGGCCATGTTGTCTTTCCGTTTCCGTTTATTTTCTGCTTGTTTAATAGCATTGAATAAAGTGCAATTGAATGAACAAGGAGATGTGTGTAAAAAGATTATAAAACAGGGTACACTTTTATATTGTAATTACCGTAGTAACTTTTTTGCCTTGTGAAAAATTTATTTTGCCTTTAATTACTTCGCAAGAACTGTGTGCTCAGATGTGCTGTTTTAAACAAAGAGACGCCATTTATTTTACTTATTGATAGATAGCAAAAAATACCTCGTCTGGTAATACTACATAATTTCTGTATAATCTTGCCATGCTGAAAACAAATTTATTAAACACTAGCTTAACCCGGTGCGCTTCGCTACACTGCTTTAACCACTTTATCGGTTGAGAGATATTAAATATATGCATCCTATGGAAGGTAGTTCCCCCCTGCGCCTACCCGCTTTATTTTTATTTTCAAAGTGAAGTATACCATAAGAGTGACTTCTACAAAGTTTGAACTTTCTCACTATAACAGTTTTTAAGATATCCGATATTAAACATTGGCGTCCTATGGTGGGTAACACTTCCCCCGCTGCTATTTTATTTCAATTTTGGGGCTCAGAAGATCCTACTACCAAAAGTTCAACAAATTGATTGCAGCGGCTCTTATTAATATTTCTATCTATGAGGGATACTGCTCATCCTCTGGCTACCCCGCCCATTTCTTTATTGAAATTTATAGTTTACCATAATAGTAGCTTTAACTACGTTTGAAGACTCTCCCTTTAATAGTTCTTCAGTTGAGCGATATTTAATGTATGCACCCTATGGGAGGTATTTCCCCCCCTGCGCCTATCCGCTTTATTTTTATTTTCAAAAGTGTAGTATACCATAAGAGTGACTTCTAGAAAGTTTGAACATTCCCACTATAACAGTTCTTAAGATATGCGATATTAAACATTGGCGTCCTATGATGGGCATCACTTCCTCCGCAGCTATTTTATTCCAATTTTGGGGCTCAGAAGATCCTACTACCAAAAGTTCAACAAAATGCGTGCAGTTGCTCTTATTTATATGTCTTCTATGAGGGGTACTGCTGCTCCCCTGTCTACCCCGCACATTTTTTATTGAAATTTATAGTTTACTATAATAGTGGCTTTAACCACGTTTGAAGACTCTCCCTTTAATAGTTCTTCAGTTGAGCGATATTTAATGTATGCATCCTATGGGAGGTATTTCCCCCCCTGCGCCTACCCGCTTTATTTTTATTTTCAAAAGTGAAGTATACCATAAGAGTGACTTTTAGAAAGTTTGAACATTTTCACTATTACAGTTCTTAAGATTTGCGATGGTAAACATTGGCGTCCTATGGGGAAAACCACTTCCCCCGCTGCTACTTTATTTCAATTTCGGGGCTCAGAAGATCCTACCACCAAAAAATCAACAAAATGCGTGCAGTGGCTCTTATTTATATTTCTATCTATGAGGGGTACTGCTCCTTCCCTCTTTACCCCGCCCATTTTTATACTGAAATTTATAGTTTGCCATAGTAGTAGCTTTAACCACGTTTGAAGACTCCCCCTTTAATAGTTCTTCAGTTAAGCGATATTTAATATATGCATCCTCTGGGAGGTTTCCCCCCCCCCTCCCCTACCCGCTTTATTTTTATTTTCAAAAGTGTAGTATACTATAAGAGTGACTTCCACAAAGTTTGAACATTCTCACTATAACAGTTCATAAGATATGCGATATTAAGCATTGGCGTCCTATGGGGGGAACCACTTCCCCCGCTGCTATTTTATTTCAATTTTGGGGCTCAGAAGATCCTACTACAAAAAGTTCAGCAAAATGCGTCCAGCGGCTCTTAAGATATGCGATAATAAATATTGGCATCCTATGGGGGGTACCAATTCCCCTGCCCCTATCGAAAAAATAAGTAGCCTATTTTATTTTTAGGGCTCACGTGATGTTACTGTAAAAATTTCAAGATAATCGGTTCAGTAGTTTCGGAGTCTATAAGCCAACAAACACACAAACCCACAAACCCACAAACATACAAACATTTTTCATTTTTATATATAT
Organism: Pollenia labialis; assembly: GCA_949318255.1. Lineage (NCBI taxonomy): Eukaryota > Metazoa > Arthropoda > Insecta > Diptera > Polleniidae > Pollenia > Pollenia labialis. The sequence goes on from OX439140.1 coordinate 59,529,916, forward strand.
AGATTTTAAAATCGTACGGTTAGGTTTGGATAAGTTTCGGTATCGGGGCGGTATGAAATCAATCAAACTTGTTTTTTCATATCGGCTTATTTATTAAATCGGTACAGAAATATAACGGTTTCACAATAAAATTTACCAAACCGAACAGGAAGCTTAAACAAAGAAATCTGGACTCAGATGCCACATTATTTAATTGTTGCAATTGTAAAATAGTTTTTTTTTTAATTAAATATCAAAAAAAAAATGCTTTAAATGCGCTTAAGCATCCAAATTGCTTATATTATTAACCCTGAAGGTAACCTGGGTGCAAGTGTCTCCAAGTCACCAGTTTTGTCGACTATTTTGGTGACATTATCAACGAAGTGTCTACACTACACTACATACAATTCCTATAAAAGTTGAAGAAATAATAGAAAAAGATTGTTATGATTTCGTATTCGTACAAAAAGTGTAGACTACATTTACTTAAATGTACTAGTGCTTCTCTAGTTCCAATTTCTACATATGTTCCCAAAGGAACTACCTAGTAATACCAACGTCAGTAATAGATTTCAATGTTAAATGTCCATAGTAAATAACATTGCCTGGGGTATAATAAGTCACTAGTACTGGTGACTGTGTCAATAGTGAATCAGTACAAATTCACTAGTGCAAAAAAAAGGAAAATTTTGTAATAAAAACTCCACAATTCTGAAAAGATAAATCAAGAATCCCTGCAATTGAATTTTTCCCATTTTTTCTATAGTCTACATTTAAATCAGGGTTGGGAAAATCGTTTTACAGTATGTTTGTAAAGAGGGAGTTTTTGTAATAATCATTCTTTTTTCAAGCCACTCTTTCGAGTGCAGTTAGCACCCGGCGACGTAAAGCCTTAAAAAACAAAACGCATCCTATTTACAATTTGAAATATATTCTGTATAGAAGAATAACTATAGAAGAACCACACAAAATAAATGGTCCCGTTTAATATTTAAACTGTCAGGAATTTGGTCTTACAAAGGCATACTGCTATTTACCCCCTGTTAGCGTAGTATGTGGTGAATTACATGGCACAGTTATTTGCGATAAGTCTAAAAACGACCCCAACGTAAAATATGTAGCAACTGTGGCGGTAATCACACTACCAATTATAGAGGATGCACTGTATCGTCAAGCAGTCCGTTGGACCGAAAACTAATCCCCTTCAAATACAGGTAACAAATCAAGTAATAACAGAACCACTTACGCTAACGTCCTAAAATCAAACCATGTACCAATGCAAAGTGCTTCGCCAATTAATGATAAAACTCCAGTTTCTAATTTAAGTCGTCAAGAAAAAACACAATTACAGTAGAATCTCACAAATTAGAAACACTTTGTGCATCGGGCAGTTCCAAAGTTCGAATTTCTGGACATTTTTTTTGTTGCTGAAAATGATAAAATTATAATGAAACTAGTTGTGTAAGCTTTATTTTAACTCAAAACTGTTTTTATTTAATAACATTTAATTAATTGAAGATATTAAATTCAAAGAAAAACGTTTAAAAAGTTAAAAAGGAACTTAATTGGTCTTTTACATAAAATCATTAATGCTTGTTTGTTTTTTAGATTTATTAAAACTGGATACAACGATATCGTTACAGATGTCCAAAAGTTTAGAAATGTGTTTACTGGAATAATAAGGATTTATTACGTTTGTTTGACATTTTTTTATCTTTCACACGTATGAACACTAGGGTGTCCCAAAAAATATTTTCTTTATGATTTTCATTGGTGCTCAATCAAAATTTAAAAGCTTATAGGGTAAAGTATTTTTGGTTTTTCTTTAAGAATTTTCGGAATAGGTTTAGAGGTCGCGCAAATGGAGTTTTCATAAAAAACCGGAGTTTTCGGCCCATTTTTTTAACTTTACTGACAACTTGGTTAATACCACGGGTTTCTGCACTCCTGAGGAAACAGTTTTAAAGAAAAGTATCCAAGCTTTATTCCTGTATAAATGTCAGAAGTTAATGACAGTTAAAACCCAACTATAACATTTTATGGAAATATACAATAATTATAACGAAAAAAGTATCACCATTTTTAAGGTAGAAACTATAAAAATAGTGTAACTCAGAAACTGTGGAACAAAATTCCATTTTTGTTTTTCTTAATTGTTTAGAACTTATCGGTATTTAAAATTGCGTCACTAGTTTTTATACCTTTCATATAAATTTGAAAAGAAATAACCCGTTTTTTAAAGAATTTGTTGAAAAATTACAAAAATACTTAATATGTGGAATCGTAATGGACAAAAATATAGCCGGAACTTAAAGTTTTTGCATATTGAAATAAAGTTTGGGAAATTTTCTTTAGATATATTCGGTCAAAAAATTAAATAAACGTGTTTATTGACAATGTTATGAGTCAAGTTTGAAAAAACCACAATATTATATGCACGAAACTATTAACAATGTTTAATTTTTCATCCTCGTCTACCAACCTAATATCGTCTTACTTATCTGGACGTTACCAATCTGTGTTTTCTAATAACCAAAATTCACGTGCTTTGCCTGTGATTAAGGGTGTGCCTCAAGGCTCAATTCTGGGTCCACTTCTTTTTTCGATCTATATTAATGATCTAGTTAAACATCTATCATACTGCAGAATTCATTTGTACGCTGACGACGTGCAGATATATATAAATAGTAAAATAGATAAAATTACTACTTGCGTGGATAAATTGAATGCAGATCTGGCTAATGTACACACTTGGGCAACAGCTAATGGACTCTGCATTAATCCATCTAAATCGAAATGCCTTATTATAACCCGTAAGTCAGTAAACTTGATTACTGAACCAACCGTATCTATTAATAATCAACCAATTCAAGTTGTAAACTCAACCAAAAACTTGGGTATCATATTTAATAATACTCTTTCTTGGTCTGATCATATTAATGCCGCAGCCGGAAAAACCTACTCCATGATACGTACACTTTGGACTACTCAATACCTTACCCCACTCAATATTCGTATTTTGCTTGCCAAAACCTATCTTATACCTTCTTTGTTGTATGGATGTGAAGTGTTTGCCAACCTTGATTCTACTACTAAAAAAAAACTTACCGTGACTTATAACTCCATATTAAGATATGTTTTCAACTTAAGAAAATATGATCATATCTCAGCATTTGAGAAACGTCTTTTTGGGGTTAACATTATTGATCTTTTGGAGATAAGAACTTTGTTACTTTTTCATAAAATTCTTTTCACATGTGAACCAAAATACTTATTTAACAGATTAGTCCCTACTCGATCTAGAAGATATAATGATATGATACAAATCAGATATAGAACCTCTTTCTATGAACATCATTTTTATATTTTTGCTATACGTCTTTGGAACGAGCTACCGCCAAATCTACAATTTATTAGTAACGCTTTGCAATTCAAAAAAGAAATTTTTAAACATTACAATTAACCATAATTGTTTTTGATTTGTTTTATAATTGTATAAAGTATGTATGCTTGTATTGCCCTTGCCAATGTATAATTTTTTATAATTTTTTATTTTTTTTTATGTTCCTTATTATAACATTATTTTAAATTATATAATATTTTTTTTTATTGTAACAATTATGCTAATTAACATTGTAATAATTCTGTGCGATAATAATAAGATTCTAAATCTTGTAGCACAGTAACACAAATTAAATAAATAAATAAATAAATAAAATAAATAAAGTACAATTACCGCAAGGCAAATTCAATTACAGGTGGTGGCAAGACTACAACAATCCAAAGCCAACAGAAACAACAGATGTTTTTTGTATTGCATTGTTAGTGTTTACGGCTCGAAACTTGCCACCACCTTGTACTGAATTCGCCTTGATTTAGTGCTGTACTCATCCCCCTTTGTTGTTAATCATACGAATTTTCATTCAAAAAACATTTTTGTTTACATTTTTAAAATTTTGTATTTAAAAGTATTTTATGGTTTTGCACAAAAGCGCCGATATCGTTATGTATTGGCGTTTTTAAACAAGTATGTTTGCAACATGTTTTGAAACAAGACTGTGAGCAAAATCTAAACAAATAATAATTTACATACATACATATGTACGAGTAGACGCATACACCTCAACACCTTATGACACGTTTACGTTTTTTTAGTAACTACCAACGTTTCAAGTCGACCGCAACGTTTACGTATCCGCAACATTTACGTAAGAGTAACGAATCCTTAAGTCCGTTATAAAACTGAATACACGTAGAGAAAAAGTATGTTTAAATATGGTCACCTCCAACAAAACTATTTTTAAAGAAAATGTTTAACATATTCTGTTTAATATAACCATATTATTGCCACCTACAACCATATTATGGTTGAATTAGTCGTCTATCAAGAAGCCACAACCATAGTATGGTTGCCTCTAAACATGTTATATTTAAATATGACAAAAATAGTATTTCCCTATTTTATAAGAGCAACATGCTATTGTTGAAAACTAACCATGCTATTATAAGTGTTAAGCATATTTTAGTTATTATTAACAATAATATGATTGTGGCTTCTTAATGGAGTACTAATTTAACCATAATATGGTTGTCGGGGACAATAATATGGTAACATTAAACAAAATATATTTAAATTTTTCTTTAAAAATAGTTTTGTTGGAGGTGGCCATATTTAAACATGTTTTTTCTCTGGATGTAGAGTTACATTTTGCAGAAAATTTCGCATCAGCTTTAAAATACATATCCATATGTATGTATTTTATTTTATGGTTCGGTTCATTTCTGAGTCCTCCATTTCTTCTTATCAAAATTGAAGATTTAAAACTTAAATATATTCTGAAAATTAATAAGAACATTTAAAAAAAAATACAAAAATTTGATCAAGAATTTTGAAAAATTAAGTTAGACGCAAGATAATTTTGGTTTGTAGCCTCATACTGATTAATTGTTAATCTTAAGTCATGCATTAAATTATTTGGATTTCTTAAGTCAATTGCCCAATAAAAAATTCGTTTCCTTAACCAAAAAGTAAATAAATCTTTTCTTCACTTAAGCAAAAATGAAATTAAATAAATAAACAAAAAAAAATAAATAAATAAATAATTGAAACTTATCTTTTGTTTTTCTTTTTCACATATTATTGCAGATAATTGCGCAAAGTCTCAAGGCATTGCATAAAGAACGAGCACCACATAACGAAGCAGCTTAACGACTTTTCAGGGAAAAAGATAAAACACCAGATGTAATAAAAGCAAATGGGAGAAATCAACAATGTATTAATAACCATTTTTGCTTCTTACCAAAATAAACCCACTTACATCCACAAATACACACAACCACCCGCATCCTCACTACAGGATAACAGCAGATAGCAGATCGAGTTGTTTGTGTATGTATGAATGAGTGGGCTTCGAAATAAAAAAAATGTATAACAATGGCAAATGTGAAGCATTAACCAACAAATAAACTAGAGCAGCAGTGGGAAAACGAAAAGCGAATACCTAAACAACAAAAAAAACAACTAGAGAAAAATACTATCACATCAACTATTAAACAAGACTAACGGCTGCCATAGCAAAAAACAAATAAACGAATACCAACAAAAACCGACACACATACACGACTACTGGCATTGTTTGCTTTAAATGTTTATATGATCCTGCATCGCATAGCGTGTGTTCATGGGAACGTATTCCAAAGGGTAAAGGAAGCAGAACCAAAACAGGAAAAAAAACTTTTAACAAAATTCAAATGCAATTTTACGAACACATCTATTTTTGTACGTATGTTTGGGTATGGAAGCAACTATAAAGCACCTTATTATTTAGAGACAGTCAGCGCTCTCCCATTTACTAGAATAACGGGTCGTTAATTTTCCTCTTGTAAAACCGCTTATCTGCAAGTGTATTTGTGTGCGAGACAGTTACATGCATGCGTATGGAATTTAAATGAATTGCATGTGCCTGAGTGAGAAATTGTGTTCAATGCGGCTTAAATCAAACATGCAAACAACAAACAAACGACAATTCACTTGTAAAACTATAAAATATTGCAACTGGATTTAACAATTGCGACTAAACAGTTTTTCTTTTTTGTATTCTGAACTAGGATAGGGTAACGGATACAATAATCCACCGTAAAATAAATTATCACAGCATGGATAGACACAGCCACACTCGAACACGGCTCCAGCATACAAATAATAATGTTTAACCAGTGTATAAATGAAAAATATTTATAATTTTGTAAAAGCAAAATCTTAGTAAAAATTATAACTACCGCTGAGGATTTTAATTAAATTTTTTAATTAAAAACAGTGAGACTGAGCAAAAACAAAAACAAACAAAAAATCTAATAATACCTACAATAAATATGTTTAAAGGCCGAAAAATAGTACATTTCAAAATGTTTAGTAGCAGCATTACTCCACTGCTCCATTGAAATATAATCAAAATAAAAAAATCACTCCATTAACTAAACAGAAAACTGAAGGACGCCAATGCCAAAGAAAGAAATTCTTCAGGGAAACGACTAACTGTTAAGAATAAATACAAATAATACAATTTAACTGGAATTGTAAGAAGAAAAAATACACCCGGGCATTGTCAGGGGGAAAATGCATAAATTGCAAGTCAACATCATCTGTTTGCATGACAGCAACAAAAATGATATGCACAACAATACTTTAATATTCATAAACTACAATAGTTAGTGACAACAAACAATATTGTGTATTGCAACACAAGATAAAAAAGAATAAAATCAAAAAGAACTCGCAACATTTTACACAAAAAAAAAAAAAAAAAATTACTCTAAACGATTCTTATAAAAAGTCAAGAAAAACAAACTAAATTATTGCAAAAAAAAAAAAAGAAAGAGAATTCAGAATAAAATATTAAAGTTATTTTCCAAACGAAAAGTTCTTAAGACATCTCGCACAAACTCTTCTCAAACAAAAGAAAATACATTAAATATTTATTAACTACATAAAAACGAAGAAGGATAAACTTAATCCTGTAAATTGCTAAGAGACTGTTGTGATAAAGAATTTTAAGAAATAAACAGAGAAACTCTGTCAGTTAAACTTTAAAGTTAACATCAATTTAAATTTAATAAATAAAATAAAAAGTTTAAATACCAACGTTAATTTACTCTAAGAGAAATTCAAATAAAATGTTACAAACATTTAAAGCTTGTCTTCTAAGAAAGTTTCAAAGCACTTTTTTTAAATCATTTTACACAATTCCCTAAATTTACCATAGTTTTACTTAACAAATCGATTGTTCTATTTAAAAAAAAAAAACTCAACTTACTTTTAAGACACGTTGTATAATTTAATGCAAGACATTTAATTCAGGTCTGTAGAATAACATTTATTAACTAATTAGACTTTAGTAGTTTCAATTGTTAAATTAGCCACCTTGAAAGAAACTAAAAGTTTAGGTTCTCTTTTAATGAAATAAATTCGTATTTAATTCAAACATTTATTTAATTGAATCATGTTATCACTCGAAACTTTTTTTCTTAGTTAGTTTTTAGTTTACATGACACTTTCCAATTAATTTCTTCAAGAAGAAAAAGTACATAAAAAGAAAATAATCTGCAAATGATTGAACAAACTACAACGGATACTAATTATCCGTTTCTAATGCGTAAATTGCAAATGCTACCAACATCCACAATATCACAACCGTTACTACAACAACAACAACAACAACAGCGACAAGTGTTACCACCGGCTGGCCTCGACAATGACAACATTGGTGAATTCGATTTGGCACCCATTTCCATACAAGACTTTATCGAAAGTGTCCAGATCCATGATAATGATCACTACACCGCAAACGAAACCCTGCTAGCGAGCTTTGCAGAAGCCAACAGTAGCCAGTTGTATAATGCTACGAATTTCGGCAATTACTCTTTAAATACTACCTACCCTTACGACATTTATGATCAGCTGACGTATTTGCCCTGCGAGGATGTGTACAATCCGAACGATCATAATACGATAGTCGAGTTTTGGGTGTGTGGCATGTGTCTTAATATAGTCGGAGTCCTCGGCCTTATTGGTAATGTTATATCTATGATTATATTATCCCGTCCTCAAATGCGTTCTAGCATCAATTATTTGCTCATTGGCCTAGCGAGCTGTGATACTGTTCTAATTATAACGTCTGTGCTGTTATTTGGCATACCGTCCATTTATCCATACACTGGGCATTTTTTCCTGTACTACAACAACATATATCCCTTTATATCGCCGGTACTGTTTCCTGTGGCTCTGATATCGCAGACGGCCAGTATATATATGACATTTACCGTAACGTTGGAACGTTACGTGGCCGTTTGTCATCCGCTGAAAGCCAGAGCTCTGTGTACATATGGACGTGCCAAAATCTATGTGATAGTCTCGATTCTATTTGCTCTCCTTTATAATCTGCCCCGATTTTGGGAGGTGGTGCCCATCGAAACTAGTATTCCCAACAGTACGGTGGTTTTGCACTGTGTGCGACCGTCGGCACTGCGACAAAATCAAACTTATATTACGGTGTATATATTGTGGTGTTATTTCATTGTTAACTACGTCATACCTTTCCTCACCCTTGCCATACTCAACTGTCAGATATACAGGCAGGTGAAGAGGGCGAATCGAGAGCGCCAACGGTTGTCACGTTCTGAAAAACGAGAAATCGGTTTGGCGACCATGTTGTTGTGTGTAGTGGTAGTTTTTTTCGTCTTTAATTTCCTAGCCTTGGTACTAAACGTCTCAGAGGCTTTTTATAATTTCATTGATCATTCGCTGGCGAAAATCTCCAATCTTTTGGTGACCATCAACAGTAGTTGCAATTTCCTGATATACGTCATTTTTGGCGAGAAGTTCAAGCGTATATTTTTGTTGATTTTTTTCAAACGCCGCCTGAGCCGCGACCAGCCCGATCTTATACACTACGAAAGCTCAATATCCAACAATGGTGATGGAACTTTAAATCGTCGCTCTTCAGGGCGTTTTTCACGGCATGGCACTCAACGTAGTACCACCACCACGTATATGGTGGCAGGATCGGGCAACAATAGTTTAAACAATGGGCGCCTTATAAAGAGTGCAAGCTCGCCGGGTGTTGTTAAGATTAAACGTGGTCGGGCGCCATCGCCCGGACCGGTCGTATATTATCCGGCGCGGGACGTCCAACGCAGCTCGCCTATTATGATAATGTCAAATAATAATACACAATTAGGTTGTGATTGGGTTGATACTAAAAATGGTCAAATGACTTCGGGGTTCTGAGATACGGATACACTTTTCCAGCTCAGCTATGAGCATTCTAAAACTCATGTATATTTCAACATAAATTGTAAAAATTATATTTAAATTGAAAAAAACAGGAAGCAGATACGCCGAGGTGGATGATGTATGTACTTATATCTGTTAAATATAATAATTTAAGAAAAACAACTGAATAGCTTTAATAAATATCATAGATATAGAATGATTTATTGATATATTGATTCTAAAACCACCCAAAGATAAATTAACGAATTATATTTATATGAAATACAAATATTAATCTTAATTGTTTATGCTAAAATAAAAAATAAAAATTCATGTTTCAAATTATGTGTGAATATAAAAACCTAAATAAATTATTTAATAATTTAACCTCCTAAATAAATAACATAAATTTGAAATAAAACTTTCATTTGCAGAAAAGATATTTATTGGTTTGTATACAAAAATTGATTTTATTTAACACATTCTTTTGTATCGTTCATCAAGACCATAAAGAAACAACAATTACAGTCGAACTTCCCCATAATGAATCTTCATGGGACTAGAAAATTACTTTATAATATAGAAACCTTATTTCACAGAGATTCTATATTGTTTTCAAAAATCAAATAATTTAGTTTATTTTAGGAGCCTTCCCTCATTAATATCCTTAAAAAGTCAGGTTTGAAGTCTTTTGCGCTTATTGCTTAACTGCATGTCTTATATTTTTTTTCGAATTGCTGCCTTGGTTAAAAAAGAATTTATAAACTGCTGCGAAATAAACTGATTTGTTACATCTTCTACTTCGACATTTTCGTTTAGAGAACGAATGGATGGAACAACGTACTTTATTCTTATTTTCTTCTGATGGGTATCCTCCTATCAAATTCTCTGTGCAAAGTGTTGTTAATAAACGTAAGACAAATTCAAAATTGTAGTTAATTTTATGGACACAAAAATGTTTTTGAGTCAAATTCTTGGCAATGAATTTCCAAGGATATCAAAAATGGATGTCATAAAAGAGAGAACTTCATTGCAAAGAAGATCACTTTAGAGAAACTCGACTGTATTTATGTAACGCACCTTTTGGTGTGTTTCATTTGATTTTGTAGGAGTTGCTTTATTTTGACTCTTTATTATACACCGGAAAAAATAAATATTGATTTAAATTAAAAAGTGTGTGAGTTGAGCTTAAAGATTACTTAAATTCGCACCAGTAAACAAATTAATAAAAAATAAAAATTATTTTATTTTTGATTAAAAAATTAATTGAAGTCAAAATTTGGAGAGAATTTTTCCTGTGTACCTCGCCAGCCACCATAGATGGGAAAAGTCTATACCAGAGGTGTGCACGTGATGTGATTTTGTCGTTTTACGTGTGAATACCTCGTTACTTTGATTAATTTTTAAATTATCAGCGCATGAGAGAGTTCGCGTTATAAAAAAACTACATCCTTGATTTTTAGGTTTTTTTCTTTAAACGTTGCAATTTATTCCCAGATACAAGGGAGAAAAACAAACAAAAAAATAAGACCTACCTTTAGCCCTTAAACGCAGCAAAAATATTTTGAAAATAATTTAAAATCGATAAATTTGTGAACCAACACGTATTGCAACAATAACAACATTTTATAGCTGTTGTAACTAATCAAAAAATTAAACATTTTTATACATAAAAGATCAAATTTCAGATAAACTTAGGATGACAGAATACTCATTTGAAATTCACCTTAATTTACTCAGATAAAATTTAAACTGGTTCAACTCACATGGTTAATAGACAGAAACTTGCTCTTGATTGTAATGTTTTGATATACAGCTTTATTTCAAGGCCCATTCGGAGTTATGGTATAAAATTATTAGGGACTGCGTCAGCCTCTAATATAGAAAAATTGCAAAGATGCTAAAATAAGATTATTAGAACAACTACAGGTGCTCCGTAGTATATGAGGTATCATGTCGTAACGTTCAGTATCCATGGACCCTATGACACTTCAAAAAGTGTCACAGTGTCCATAGACTTAATGACACTTTTAAAACTTAGCGAAGCCGGTATTTATTATACCATAGAGAAAAAAATCCTTTAGCCCAAAAGCGTTTTCGTTATATATTTAATATATACACCCAGAGAAAAAGCAACAAAACCATATTTAAAAAAATTTAACCATAATTTAACCAAATCATTGTAAAAGACACCATATTATGGTTAAGTTAGTTTCTTTAAAAATAGTTTTGTTGGTTGTGACCATAACAAAACATGTTTTTTTCAGCGTGTCTGTAGATCTTTTTTGTATTTAACCTCTTTAGTAATTACGGACCTTATGACACTTTTGAAAGTGCCACAATGTCCATTTGCAAAGTCTCATAATGCCCTCTCGCATGCCACCCTATGGTATAACAAATACAAGCTTCGCTAACTAAAGCTTCTCTTCACAGCCGGCCTTCGCCCGGGAGCAAGGATTTTCTTTTCTATGGTATAATAAATATGGCTACGCTTACTAAAGCGTCTCGGTAAATTTGTTTTGTCAGATAAACTAATACTAATAGATGGCCTGAATAAACCGTTGGTCTACGCGTAAGAAAAGTTGTATGTACTATTCAATACTTTTCAAAAAAGTTTTTAAATGTGAGACTAGGAGAAAACTTGTTCAAGTAACGTATGTTACACCCAATTTTCATGATGATTTTTCCCCCTATTTTTGAAACATGTCTTTTTTTAGTTTGATAGCGAGCGGGGGAGAGAAGTAAGCAGGGTATAAAAAAAACATTGATCAAGAGAAATATTAAACTTTTATGTTTATTGATTCAATGTTGTAAATTTAAGTTTACGGTTTTGTGACATTATTGTAAACAAGAGTCGAAAGGCGGTTATTTGGCGTTTTCATTTTAATGTTGTGACTACGTTGTAAATTCGTAAATCAAATATTGTAAATTTGAGTTTACAGTATTGCAGCAACACTAACAACAAGATTCGGAAAACACAACACACATTTCGCGTTGTCATATCAATATTGTGACTACATTGTGCATTTGGTAAACAGTACGTTGTATTGATGTTGATAATACCCCCATCAACGTTGGCACAGCGTCATGCTGATAGTGTTTTTCTGCCTGGGGAGTTTGCAAAATGGAGTATTTTTTACAAAAGTTGAGACAAGTTATATTTAATAGAACTCAGTACACATTTAAAAGTACTGGCTACGAACATTTTTTTTAAGGAATTTTTGTATCGATTTAGACACCAATTTTAACAAATTATAATAAAATAATTTTGTAAAATTAGTAAAATTTTTAATGACATTTCAATTCATAGCATTTATATTTGTATCGTGTTTTTTTTTTTGAAAAGGTTGATTTAAAAATTATTTTTCACAAGCCGTCGACTCTCAGTTGAAATGGGTGGTTATTTGTGGCAAAATATACTTTGTTCAAAATATCTTTATATATACACAACTAACAATATTTCTTCCACACAAAAAAAAAATTAATTTAATTTAAAAGATTTTGTTACTCTGGGTTCACACTATGAAAGTTTTCTTTCAGAAAGTATGAGTTTACTGGTGAGAGGGGAAGAGAACATTTCCCGTAGTCGTGCTTTATTCCCAATTTTTATTCTTGATAAAAACACTGAAATTTATTGTTGTTCGGTTTTAGCTATTCCTATGCGCATTTGACTGGTTGCTTAGGCCAGATCATCAGGAAACTCCATCCATGCATTTGTTTACTTTATACATACATCTAAACATATATTTGTGTAAATGAAAGTATGTATTTATTGTTATTTTGCCAAAAGTCCACAGATATTATTACTGACAAAAGTACCAAAGAAAAAGAGTAATTTTACCCACACTCCATTTAAAATAATAACAGTCCACCACTATCTACAACTGTCTCGTAATGAAATTCTATTTTCTACATGTTGGCACGTTACGGTTAAGTGACATTTCAGTCAGATAAGCATTTGCTTTGCTCTCCATATAACAGAAACGATCAGCTGTTTACGTTACATTTACATTTCTACATTTACGGTCGGCTAACGGGGCATTTATTCAATCCCGATTTCGCACTTAAAATAATCCGAAAATGCGATTGATGTAAGTAAAAGTAAGATTGAATCAATCTCAAAATGCGCTTGATTCAAGTATTATAAAGTTAACTTTATCCCAAATTCGTGCTTGAAAAAACAAAAAAATAAATTAGAAAGAAAGAATAATTTTGTTAAATTTACTTGCCCGACTTACACCTTACAGAATGATAAAACACCAACATCATGCCCGATATGGCTTTTACTTTAGAAATCTTATGTAAATATTTAACCAAAAATATAAACTAAATGAGAAGCAAGAGTTCAAATTTACTTTTTAACCCTTCGTGGTACACATAAGTCTGGCCAGACCTTTTTTCAATGTGTATAGAAAATCAAACATGCGTTAGCCGGAGGGTTAAACACAACGAAAAGTTTTATCTTTTTTTACTTGATTTAAGAAGTTTATACTTATTTGAAGAAATTCCGGGACTGATTTTCTAAAGTTATCCCATTTAGGATTGTTTTGAGTACGTTTTAGTGTTATTCGTACTTGAATTGTGGATTACGACTCGTACTTAAAGTAATCATAAAAAACTTGATTTATCCCGAGTGTTTTTCTTTCTATCCTATTGATTTTTTACATGTCTATAAAGTTCGTTTTAAATATGTAGTAAGTAAAATGTCAACAACGCAGACTCCTCCGTTTGGGTGGCGGCAAAAACTCTTTTTTACAATTCTAGATACTGATTCAATTTTCTTGTTTTCGTAATATTAATAGGGCGTTCTTGCCACGTGTAAAAAATAAGACATATGCAATATGTTATGATCGGACTTAAAATAGCTTATATGGCGGTATCCAGTTGCGTGGCAAACAATTAAAAAAAACAATTTTCTGGAATTCTTTTCGACCAATCTTTAATTCTAGAGGGTGACTGGCACAACCTTGTTTTTTATGGGCACCGAACCCCTGTGTACCCGTTGTATCCATTCCTTAAATTTTTGTATACGAACTTAAGGCTAGTTTACACTATCTTACAAGTCTTACATATTCCATAATACTTTGTGAGATAGAAATTTAATGAGTTTTGTTGCGACTGTCAAAAAATCTAATTTAACATAACAGTTTGTGTTCACACCATCACACAATGTATAAACACGTACACATAATATAAAATGCAACTCTGATCAAATGAAAAGAATGTATTATAATCATTAATACGATTTCCGTATAACGTGCTAAATTCCCAATTTTTTTTCCATAATACTTGTCATTTTCATCGCACAAGCATTCACACTGTCATAATTTTACATATAACTTGAGTTTTTGGCATGTATTAATACAAAGAATAAAATTGCAAACAAGCCTTTACTGATATTACGTTTCAGGTTAATGCCGAAAATAATTTTTAACACCAATGTTCTCAGTTTTGGAGATTTGTCCCCACATTTTTTGTTATAGTCAATAACAATTTCGTGAAAATCCGACGGAATTTTTTATGGAAAATAAGTTTTTTTGCTGGGGATTTATGGAGATGATATGTTATAAAAATGCCATTCTTTTTTGGAGGTTCGAAACCTTTTCAAGAGCTTCCTGAAATAGTTTTTAATATGCCTTTTGCACCAACAAGTAAAGGCGGAATCAGTCTTTACTTTCTGTTCTGTTCCGTGCCGTTCTGTCTCGAAATTGTTATAGTTACTTTTTCTGTAGCAACTTATCAGCAATTTTTGAAAAATGTATTAGTTTTGCACCGTCCACTGTTTTATTTCAATAAGTTTAATGCACATAAATTTGAGGAAATTAAATTTTATGAATTCTTAAAATCAAAAAATAGTTTATTTCAATATAAATATATATATTTTATTATTTTTTTTATTGTCACTTACAATTACATACTTAACAAGTTTTGGATTTTTGATTCTTGAGTTTTTGAAATGATTAACATTGACGCATACTTATTTTTCTTTTGCGTTTTAACGTTACCCTGGTTCGATATTATACATGTGTACGTGAGATATGTAGGACTCAAAGTACAACAAGCTAAAATTTTGTTGATGTAACACAAATGAATTTATTTATATAAATGTTTGGATTTTTTGGGATAAGAAATCGCAATTTGGGGATACAAAATACAATAAAACAAGGAACCCTGGTTAACACTTCTCCTTCTAAAACTTTGCAGCAAAATAAAAACTAATCATAGAAAATTAAGTTACAAAACAAAAGGTTATTTCCTGGCGTGTCGGTTCTCAATAACATTTAATTAAAATTATCATTACAACAAACAAATCAATAATAAAATGAAAAAAATAAATTAAAAGTTTTACTTTGTTTCTATGGCACCCTTCTAAATGGAGCACTATTTAAGTGAATAACAAAGTTTTTATTCAATGCACAAACAAGTTTTTGATATTTAACAACAAAAAGTTCCAAACAAAAATTGAAAGTTTGGATCTGAAAACAAATTTTCTGTTCTTTGCTAAGATTACACTGGTCGAAAAAAAAAACAAAAACAAAAAAATTGTGAGTAAGAATTTCGATTATAATTTACTTTAGCGTACCGAATCAAATCTGTGCACAGATTGGCTCTATCACTTATGGTTTTTTAATCAGCTAGACTTATATTTCGCCCGCAAAAGCGAGAAAAATTCTGCTAAATTATTAGCAGATGCTTTGGAATGAAATGAAATTTTCGATAGCCGAAATTGAACGCCGGGTAATCAGAAAATTCCTGTGAGTTTAGGAGTCTATAGGGAACAAACAAAGATAAGCCTTTTAATTTACCCAATAAAACATTGAGCTTCAAACGAAGCAGGTTTGTAAGGGAGAAATGTAAGAATTTCGCTTACCATGCCGCTTACGGAAGACATTAATTTTATTTGGCGAGTTCCCACTTTGAAGCAATACATTTTTGACCAGTGCTGCCAGTATATTTTTTGAAAAAAAAACAATTTTTGAAAACAACAATTCTTTTTTCTACTGTTTGCACGCAATGACTTGAAATTTTTTTAAACGTCACACTACGAAGAAAAATACTGCGGTCAGGTGCGGAACTACTACCACTGTATAAGATCACAACTGAGCAGTTTAATGTCCTTCATTCTCTTTTTCAGCAATTCGTTTTCTTTTGTCCACATTTAGGTATACGATAGCCAAAAAGAATAAAATGAACGAAATGACAACTTGCAAGACCACTTGGTAATTTTTATAGTTATACAAGTAATTTTCTCTAAGTAACTCGAGTTGTGTATTCAACTTGTGTTTTCTCATGCAGCGCGTGTGAATGATTTGCATTATGCAACGCCTATCAAAACGCACGTAGTACTAGTTTTGTGTTAGTATGTTGTGTGCAACCACTTGAAAAACCAAATGTGAATTGATTTTTATGTTGATTTGTATGTTACTAATAAGATCTCATAAATTGGATGTTTGTTTTATAAACCTAGTAAAACTGATTTTTTTATTAAAACACATCGCTTATTTACTACTACAGTGACATAACTCAAAAAATTAAATTTTGGAGTTAGTGATGCGGAATTTTTCCATTGTAATTTTTCCCCTTTTCACATATTTACGATCATGAAAAACTCCCATGAACAAAAGGTAATTCAAAGGGGAATAATAGCGTGAAAAAATAGCCTTATTGTGAAAAGCTTTTTCCCTCGTAATTTGTTCACGTTTTCCTTATATTTTTGCAGTTTATTTTTGCTCGGAAAAAGAACATGTATGTAAGTGGTTCCTGCTATAAATCGAATATTAAGGGTTAGATCCTTTTAAAGGCACAAACCGATATATTGTTCAACAAAATGCAAAACAACAGGTCGATTGCCAGCGGATCTGTGATGCTTTTGAAAGATGTGGTGGCAGAATTTTGGAAAATATTTTACTTCATAAAACTAAAAATATGCAAAAAACTAACGTTGTAATCAAACCATCCCTCCAATACTAAATATTTTGCTTTATTATTTTAACTTTTCTTTAAAATTTATACGTGTATATTTTTGAACAAAAATTTCATTGATTTCTAATTTGTTTTAATCTTTCTTCTTATTTTTACATTCACTGGAACTGATAGCATGTATCTTTTTTTTTGAGTTATGCCACCATTGAAGTTAATGAGCGACATGTACATTATATATGAATAGTAAAAATAATTTGAAATAAATAAATAAATATGAAAAAAAATTAATAAATAAATATTTCATAAAAAATAACACAGGTTTATAAGAAGCTTATGAAACGAATTTTGTCATTTTTTGGCTCATATCCCCAATTAAAATTATGAATTCCCCAAACATCCCTGTCTCAAAATTAAAATCCCCATTTTTTATTTGGTTTTATAAACTTTTTAATTATAGGTTTGGTCCAACCAAAACGCACGATGTTAATTGTAAATGAAAAGTTTTCAGAGAATTGTCTTCATATTTTTTACTACGATAGAAGGATCTATGACAATATATTGGCCAAATGCTCGCCACGCTCCACCCCTATCCGATGGTCCATATTTTCAATGACTCTGAGACATAATTGAGATTCAATGTCGTTAATGTGCCCAATTATCCAATCCATTAGCTCTTGAATTGTTCTTGGCTTATTAACGCGCACTTTATCTTTTAAATATTCTTATAAATGCTGCTTTCTATTCTTTTACCATACAAACCGATACAAGTACTGATACATGTAAGTATCGATACTTTTTTTCGATACTGAGTAGGTATCGATACTTTACGAGCGATACTTGCAAGTGCCAGTTCACACACATTAAGTTTGACTCTTCAAGTCTTGACCTTTTAGGAGAGAAGGGAAAAGAGAATGCCATTTATTTTCCCCTCTCTCCTTAAAACTCAAGACTTGACGAGTCAAACTTGACATGTGTGAACCGCAACTAACAATACTTTATTTATATTTTTAACGGTTTGGAGATATGCTGAAAAGAGGGACGGAAGGTAAAAAGCAAACTGAATGCAATGTTTAATATTCCCAAAATAAAAAAAAATTATAAAGCTAAAAATTTTACATTTTTGATAACTTATGAGGAAGCCATACTTCATGAAATGTTAATTTTGTTATTATCCAAATCGGACAAATTGCTCTCATGCTATGATGAAATGTATTTGCATAATCGCCATAATAATGAATAATAAATAAAATTAATAATAGTGCATAACCTAAAAATTTAAAAACCCTCGTCTTGAGCTAGAAATTATTTTTTTTATACATAAAGCGACCAAAACTACCTTAGAGGAAAAGACATGAGCTTTCTTTTAAGCAAAAAAAAAAAAACATTCCCGCTTAAATAAATCAAAAAAAATTTTAAATTTAAAAAAAAAAATTTCAAAAGATTGATCAAATAACTATCGAAGTTACTTGGGACAAATTTTGCTAACACCAATAGGAAATAATTTACATGGATGAGAAAAAACACCAGTATGGCCATTGTTGCGAGTGCACCCTATTCAACCCTATATAAACCAGATTATGTAATTGAGGTTAAGATTTATATAAAAGTTCATTGTGTCGAATTTTATTTTGATATCTTCATCTATATGAGATTGTTTGCCTATAATGATTTAAGGATGGGGATTTATATGAGACCTTTGGTTAATTTTTGGTTAAAATTTGATGACGTAGTCGCTATCGTTAAAGTCATTACTCACATTTATAAGGAAGTTTTGGCTAAAAGCTATTTTCGGGGCAGTATTTGTACAGGAGCTATGGCCAATAATGCACCGATTCCAGTAAAATTTGTTAAGATGATTTTTGTTGCAATAAAATAAGTTTGGGCACAAGGTTTACATGGACATTCAGCCGTGCTTTCATCGTTAGATCGACTCAGGAAGTGATTCTGTGTTGATCGGTATACTTAACTTATAAGCTATTTCTATGCATTCATGTTTTATAGCTGATAATGGATAAGTCACATAATATATTATATTCATATAGAAATTTGAATGAAGCAGCATATTATAATACATACGGCATCAACAAATAAATAAGAGTTTTGAATTATTTATTTATTTATAATAGCATTAGCATATACATAATTACAAATTATGAACTAATGAAATAATAGGAGGCCATGGTTACAGGACCTTAGGCTCTAGTTTTGAATTGATTTTTATTATTGATATAAAAATATAAATATCAAAAAATAACTTTTATTTTCATTTAAAAATATAAAAATCAAAAATAACTTTTATTTTTCATTTAAAAATATAAAAATCAAAAATAACTCTTATTTCTTGATTTTTTTGATAAAAGTCAACAGTTACGGTCCCTGGTTAGTATGTATATGATAAATATTTAAAGGTATTACAAACATCAGCACATAATGCATAAGACCCTCTCCACTATTGTGATGTGGATATAAAAAAGCGTCATTTCGGTCACTCAAAAAATTCCTAAGTATTTGTAAGAGTTTTAATCAAAACCAGACAAATAATTCTCAAGTTGTGATCGACGGAAATGACAAATTCGATGGTTTTCAAGAGCATGCTGAGATTCAACTGATCATTCTAATTTCTAGTAGGACCCACAGAATTCCTTCTCTATGAAAACATAATAAATAAAAATTTTGTAATAAAATTTGGTACGTCACAGTTTTGTAGAACTAGATCTCAGACTGTCAAATTGTGGTAAAATTTCTCCTAACTAAGCTTCATATGGCTAGAAAAAATGTCATGCAATTTTGTGATATACGGTCCATAATTTACCTTAGATCCCATATTTAACAGCCTTCTAAAATTCACTGTAAACGCTAAAATTAATTTACCTGCTGTTTTAAAATTCATTCAAATTTATTTTTGCAGAAATCACTACAGAATTTTGGAATGATTGGTCCATAATTTACAATGGCTCCAATATAAATGTCCCCCACCCCCTGAAAATCATTAAAGTTTGGCTAGGTTCCATATGCAGCCGTTATCAAGGACAGTTCTCGTGGGTCCATTAATTAGTTGCCGTTATGTTACCATGTCGCCCCATCTCCCAAGGGTCCTATGTTACGTTGCTGCTAATATTTTGACTCAGCCCCCAGTCGATTCAATAAAGGAGTGGATCCCATTTGTTTCGACCAAACATTCCGAATGCCGGGCAATGACAAAGATGACTCTTGACTCTTTTTCCTCCTCGTCACCGAAACATCTACATAGATCATTGTAGGGGAACCCTAGCCTTTGGGCGTGCCTCCCAATGGCCAGTTATAACCAAAATAAAGTTGCTAAGGGGATGTCAGGACAGCTGTTATGCCCGCCTTGCCCTTATTTCCAGGTTTCCCCACAGGTCGTTTCATCAGGCCATCTCTGACCGGCAATAATATGAAAATTGTGTGCAATAAGTTGCTTACTCAACTCCTATATCATATGTTGAATCGCTTTGGTTCAAAGTGGTGCCTGCATGCGCCAACGAATCCGCCATACAGTTTCCATGTATATCCCTGTGTACGGAAACCCACATAAGGGTAACCACTGAATGGCTCGCAACTCCTCCAGAGACATCCAGAATTCTTGGAGAATTTTCGATGTGATGAATACATTCTCCAGGGATCTGATGGCCGTCTTGGTATCGGTAAAAAATTCCCTTCAGATATTTCGCTGTACCGAATGTGTCTCGCTCGCGGCTTTGTAGATGTCCATATATTCGGCCTGAATGGCACTGCAGTAATCCCACAGCCTACGAGGAATATTCCAGTTTAGCTGCTCGGAGAATATGCCAGAGCCGACACTGTACAGTGTTTAAGACCCATCAGTGAATATCTGAATCACATTCGCGGGAATTTGTTGGTCATCATAGCGAACCATGTTATCCAAAATGCATAATGTGCATAATCAACATCCATGTGCCAATTTATCTCAAACAAGATTTTATCATGTCTGATATTGTAATCCCTCCATGCTCAAGTGGGCCACCGTGTTCGCAGCTAGTCTTTTCGCCAAAATGTCTGGTGGTTACCAGTTCAAGATCGTGAACAATGCCTTCGAGGGGGTTGTTCTAATGTCACCTGTTACCGTTATCGCCCGCCACCATTCTCTTTGCACGTTCCAACGTAGTTTGATGACTCTTCACCTTGAGCGGCGGCTGCCAAACAGCTGCCCGAAGTATAAAATGGGTTTAATGACACATTCGTATAACTAGTCAGTATACATTCCTTGGGTCGATTCCCCATTTGTAGCAATATAATACAGTTGCCGCCTTATATCGGTGGAGGGCATCAAAGATACGGCACAACCGAATACAGCACTCTTATTTTTTTTTTTTTTAACGAAGTTGCAGCAAATGAGCGATATGTACATACATTGTCATTTCCATGAGAATGTCAACAGTAACTCAAATTAAGGAAAATTACTCGTCAATTAACAAAAAGTGTTTCTGTAAAATTTCTGTGAGAAGGTTCCCGCTTTCAACTGTCAAATAAGCTCCCGAATCAAACTGGGAGGAGAAAAATTTTAAATAATAATAATATTTTGTTCTTTGCACATTTTTCATTGTTTTATTATGTTTCTCTTAACATTTTTATAAAATAATACGAATGATTTCAAAGCTCGTTTGCAAACAACAAACATTAAAATCGCACTTTACATTCTTGGTATAGCCGACGCACAGTGGCTGAAAATCGTTTTTCATCGGCCAAAACTCGGTAACTTTTGAACCGATTGAGATAATTTTGCAGGAGAGAAGACTTCTTGAACTTTTTTACAGTCTTGATTTTGTTAAAATCGGTTCAGTAGTTGTTGAGAAATTTAAGGTCAAAGTTGAACTTTTGATGGTTTTTAGTATTTAGTATGAAAATGCTAATGATTGAGATTGAGAATTATGGTATTTTTTATTCAAAAAGTGGAATGTTTTTCAGCCCACTTTTTAATCTACATAACTGCCAAATTTCATAAATATATCTTTGTTCATGTCAGATTTATAGAATGTCAAACCTTAAAATTATTCGGCCCTATTGTGGTTGTCGTTGTCGTATACGACTGTGTAACAGATTAAAGTAATACACAGCATGCGTTCTTTAATCTACTACAAAAAACGACACGTTTGTTTACGAAAACGACAACCACAATAAGGCTGATAATTTTTTAGTCATATTGAAAGCCCTTTTATTCATTTACACTATATAAATAATAATTTTAATGTTTGACATTCTATAAATCTAACATGAATAAAGGTATCATAATGAATTTTGGCAGTTATGTAAATTAAAAAGTTCTTAAAACAGTGGACTGAAAAACATCCCCATTTTTGATTAAGAAATACCCAGTTTCCCAATCCCGGAAAAGGGCTTTAAATTTTTTTTTTTGTTCAAAAATGGCAATACAATTTACCACTCGATATTGATCAGAATTTTCTAGAAAATAATGGACATATTAGAAACATTACTATTCTAATTGTATAAAAATCGGTGTGTTGAATTATTAGAATTTTTTACTCAAATTATTTTTTTTTTTTTTTGTTTGAAAAATTTGATTTGGAATAGGGCATATGGGAGTAAAAATGTTGAACTGACTAAAAATTGCTTCTACAAGCATAATCATAATGTTTTCTTTCGAAAAATATAAACATTTTTATTTATTTCTGGAGAAAATATTTTTTTATCAGCATATATGTACATTCGCCTCGTATATACCATTATACCTTTAAAAAATTTTGTGAATAGGTTTCTACATTATCAACTCTACAACAGGTTCAACTGGAACCAGTTCGA
The DNA here is from genome assembly GCA_949318255.1 of Pollenia labialis. NCBI lineage: Eukaryota > Metazoa > Arthropoda > Insecta > Diptera > Polleniidae > Pollenia > Pollenia labialis. The sequence continues at coordinate 59,552,888 of OX439140.1, forward strand.
CTAGAATACTTTTTAGATTAAAAAAATAAATAAGTGTAAATTATTAAATGTTTATTTTTTTTTTTATTTAAATAACAATAAGGAAAAAAAACATATTTTTTGCTTAAATAACAATAAAAGTTAATTATATCTACTATTCATTCGGTTGGAAAATTGCCTCCAAATATTCCATATTTGGTTTTGTATTACCTCTGTCCTGTAGCAGCCCTTTTGCTTCTTCATCTAAGTCCCGATGTTCTACTTTCCATTGACTTCGAATGCTAGAGATGAGCGGATCTGACGTTGCCAACAATATATTAAACAGATCTTCGTTTGTAAAGTCTCGTGACATTTTTCTGGTATTGTGCTCCCTATAAAATCTGTAATCTTTATTCCTTTTTTCCTGGACTTCCTCTGACAGATCTCCTAGTGGTACTAAATGATGCCTAATGACGTCCTCTCCATGATAAAGGATTTTATGAACTGTTGCAGACATATTTCTCCATGGATATTTGGTAGTATATATTCGTGCTGTTTCTTTGGCATAATCCCCAAATTTTCTATAATCAATTATATAATATAAAATACTTGGCTTGGTACACTTATATTTCAGTCATATGAATAGGCAAAATAAAAAGAGCAAAAGAAATGTTGCGAATAATCTTACACAAACTAAAAAAGTGTTCTATAGGCTGGTCCAAACAGTTACAAAAGTGCATTTGGGTTTAAAGTGGATACTTTCACCTACATACAGCTAGTAAAATTTCTTTAACCCCTTTTGACCCTCATAAATTCTATTCTTCTGAACTTCAATTTGACTAAAATATAGAACCTGAAAAAATATTTAATAACACAGCAGGTATAATCTGTACAGTAATACAATATAACATTGTTTAAAGACTGCTTTACTACCAACATAAAAATGTTGAACCCACTATTGATAACAGTTTAACATAAAACATAATCCACCCGATTAAAAAACTAGAAAAATCGTTATAAAATCAAGCCAAAAACCGTTTTATCCAAATATCTCCAAAAGCAAAGGAGATAACCTAAACATTTAGGCATATTTTTTGTAACTCAGCTTAAGTTAAATTTTTACCAATTTTATAGGTCCTCAAGTCACTCTCCCGACTCTCCATGGACCCGTGTTCTTCCAATTCAACACAAAAGCTACCCTGCCATGACAGTTTAAAATTTCATTCAAATATGTTCAGCCGTTCATAAGAAGCTGAATTATTTTTTAAAACAAAACGCTCGTAAACCATTGTGTTATACTTCAGTCATATGAGCAGCTTAAATAAAAAGAGCAAAAAAAATGTTGCGAGTAATTTCATTAAAATGAAAAAAGTGTTCAACAGACAGTTCCAAACAGTTGCACAAGTATATATAAGGTTAAAGAGGACACTTTCAGCTTTCTGATGGTACTAAAATCTCTTTGACCCCTTTTGACCCTAACAAGTTCTACTCCTCTGAAATTCGGATTTAACTAAAATATAGAACCTGGTATAAATGTTACAGTGATGTAATGATCCATTTCTTTAAGACTACTATCCCGTTAATATAACAAAAAAATTTTGACCAATTATTGATAACGTAGTATTTAATAATTTAGTTCTGATCAAATTTACAAAAATTAATTTTTTTCTAAAACAAAATAAAATATTTGTTTCCAGCTGCATGCCACTGCCACAATTACCAATATTTTAATCTAGTTTTTTGGATACCTTAGTTCTAATATGTTTGCTATCGAATGGCATTAACATTTTTGAAATCGGCGATGACAAAAAATTGGACTTTTGAGCCGATGAAATTCAATTTTCAGCCACAGTGCGACGGTTGTTTTTCGCCTTCGCCGTCAGCGATATGTGTGACTGGTGTTCTCAACGCTTCAATGTCACATCGGCTTCGAGCACAATTTTATGACATTCATAACGGAACGACGTAATCTCTTTTGAAAGTTTTCGATATGACACACTTTTTTCTCGCTTTTCGAGAAACGATGAAATATATTGTTTCACATATTTTCGAAGCGAGAAGTTCTCTCTAAAGTTGCAGACAAAAAATTGATTATGTAAAAAAATTTATATGAAAATCACTCAGGTTTTTGAGTGCTTTCTTATACATAAATTTTTTACACAATCAATTGCTTGTCACCTGTCAACAATACATAAAACCCATCAAACTTTTTATCAAATATGGTAGAAAGGACAAAAACACTCCAACTTTACAACTTATTCCAATTTCTAAAAGCAATAATTAAAAGTTTAATGTGCTGTTTTCACAACACAAGTGATTGAACGTGTAGTAAAATTTATATGAAAAGCACTCAGTTCAGTCACATGTGTCGTGAAAACAGCACATAAAACTAAAAGGCAAACACATCTCATGTACCAAAGTATACAAGTAACACGACTCTTTGATAATCCCTCTCAGCAGGTACCAACCCTGCAAATAATATTGGACCACCTGATCCATTTTGATAAAATAGACTACTCCATGGACTGGTCCGATGTAATGCAAGCATGGACCATGTCATTGTTAAAAGTGTTTGTAGTGAGATGACATGTCTTCGTTTTTTAACGACGTGCTTTCGTTTTTAAACGACTTCAAAACATGGAGTAGTTTTAAAACTACTTTATTGTAGTCCAAAGCTGGGTTATATGGTCCTGCCCTAGGACATCGTAATGTTAAATAGACCATGTTTTTTCCATACGTTTGGGTTACTTTTGGACTAGTCCTAGTTCCTTGTGGGCTACTCTTTACACGCGTGTTTGGACTGGTCCCATTATTTGCAGGGTAGTCGTGCATAACTCAAATATCTATGGTTTTCCTAGGCAACCGCGTATGTTTTAAAACAAATTTTTTAGGAGAGCCGAAAACCCATTATAGATCAAACTATGGGCTAGGTATTGCTCTTTTTAAAAGTGTTCATTAAGTTACAAAATCGGATTTTAGGCAATATGGCATCAACATCTCAAAATTGGAAAAATTGACATACGCGGTTGCCCATGAAAACCACAGATATGTGTTATTGAAAAAAAATGTACATGTATTGATACATTTTTATTTTTCAACAGACATACAGGGTTTCATTTAATAAGTTAAAATTTTATTTAGTACTTTTTTTACAAAAATATTTTCAATTCGCATTGTTTATGTTTGAAATATGTACTTATATGCATATTTATAAAAAAACAGAAATTTAACATTAAACCACATTTTAATGTATCATGAGTATTGTTTGGTATCATTTATACGAAATTGGTTTTAAAGATAATATTATTAAAAAATGTACTGTAAAAAAAATTAGCTTCCTTTAATATCATCTTTAAGAATACATTTGATCATTTTTTTACCTCGATGTCAAAACCAAAATAAATCATTAACAGAAAATAATAACTGAACATTTTAAAATTAAAATATATAAATATTTGCATATATGTATCCACAACACAAGACAATTTAGAACACTTTTTCGGGCACATACGACATGGAGCAGGAAATGTCGACCGTATTACAAGCACAATGTTCTGTAGTCTTTTCCAAAAACGGTGGGGATTAAATTTTGTCAACGTTGTCGCAAAAGGCAATTGCGAAATATATAATGAAAATGAAATTTGTAATTATGATACACCTAACTCAACTCCCGAGTTAATACTAAGTAGAAGAAGCTGTACTGAACTTTAACATTGAAGAACATTTAGATTCATTCCAAAATATACTTACAGAAGGTTTTTCACATGATTTGAATGATGTAGAAAATTCAGAAGAAAAGATTTTTTTTGGAAATTATACGAAAACATACGTGTGTGGTTATCTTTATAAAAAATTATACAAAAGGCATAATTGTTTAAAAGATTTACCAAAATTTAACGATATACTCTTTTATGACAAGTATAGTTTTTGTTATGAAAAGGAATTAAAAAGAAACACATAAGTTAAACCTCCTGAAGATTTCCAGGAATACGTCAAGCAATTAAGTGAAGCATTCCTAAGTTTATTTTTAATACTGTGTGTCATAAAAATAATTTATCAAACATTTTATATGAAAAACTTTCACAATGTGATCCAAAATTTAAATGCTGTTACAGTCGAACTTCCTTATAATGAATCTCCACGGGGACAGACAATTATTTCACTATATAGAAACTTCATTATAAAGAAATTTTTTTTTTGTTTTTTATTTATTTAAAATAATCAGGTATTTTTGTTTTAACTACATACATATAACTGACCTGTTTTTTTAAATGTTTGATAATGTACTGGGAAGAATTCCAAACTCTTTAGCTACCTATATCTTTTTTCTTTGATGTCCCTTCTTCAACTTTATTAATTACAAACAACTATTTTCAAAAGAAATGCTACTCCGGTGCGTCATTTTCGTTCACTGAACTCGGGCGACTTTTTTGTTTTCATTTACGGTACATTTCTTATTTTCTTAATAAATAGTGTTGCTAACAAGTGTAAAATAAAGCTGCAAAAAATAGTTCACTGTATGGAGACAAAAACACACGTAAAATGTATTTTTGGTTCCAAAATTTTGTTCATTGTAAAGAAAAATTCACTGTATGGAAATTCATTATACGGAGATCAAAATACATTCAAAGTGGAACGAAAAAGTTGTGTTCTTGATTTAAGTTCATAATAAGGAGAACTTCATTGTATAGAAGTTCACTATAAGGAAGTTCGACTGTATAATATAAATCACAAAGATTTTACATATTTTTTGATTAGAGTGCGGATTTATTTCGTTTTAAAATTTTTCAACAGAGATTCTGCCACTCCAAATTTAAGAAGTAAAGTTTTAAAACTATCCAATATATAATTAAGATTTGCATTAAAAAAATGTTTTTTAATTACATTTCATTTAATTACTGTTGGTGTTCTGTAAAAAAACCCATTCATATACCTTTTTTGATCAGTTATTAAGTAAATGCAATTTAAGTTGTTTGGTAATTTTACGTTACATTATTTATAACATTTTTATTCATTTAATTAAGTATGTTATTTTTTATCCCTTTTTTCAACACATTAATACTAAAATTAGCAACTCTGATAAACTAATTTAAAATGTACCAAGGCCCATTGAAAAGGTCTGTGCAAGAAGCCTGATGATCATTAGTTATGTTCTTTTTAGTTGTCAAAAGTTGTTTACATTTTGCTTACATGTGCGGTATGCCACATATACACGTTTTTTCCTTTTGCTTTGTATATGCGGTAGTAAATTTTTGACAACTAAAAAGAATCGTATTTTGTTTTTGTACAAGTAAGCAGACCTGATTAGGGATGCCAGTCCCGAATACCGAAATCCCGGGATTATTCTAAAAATTTAAGTCTCGAATCCCGGGATTTTTACATAATTTTTACAATTTTGGATTTAGTAATACATATGGGCTACTTCAAATTTTTTGAGCACCTGCTGAAATCGACATACTATGGCTCTTATTTCGTTAAGTTTAATGAATTGAAAAAAACGTTGTACAGGGTTTGGATGACTATACTTGAAGGATATGACGTGCAAAGTTTTACGTTGAAAAGTCCTCACCTTTAGAATTGGTGGTCATCTAAAATTCGAAAAATTAAAAAAACGACTTGAAACTTGCAAGAGTTTTTTCATTCATTCCGTTTGCTTTGTAATAGTTTTAAGCTTTCAGATCCAAACCCACACAAAATATAGTCACTAGACTTGGAGAATATATCCACTAAAAAAAAATTTTGATATCGCTGCTGGGTGAAAAGTTGCATGGTGTTTTAAAGTGAAACCAAAATTTTCCGAATTTTTAAATTTTGGAAGATTTTACATAGAGTTTTTGCGCCGTTTAATAAAAATGAGTTTTAAGCGCAGAATTAAAAAAACTGCGTAATTTCACAAAGTTTGAGGTGTATCAAGTTGGTGTCAGCGCACCAATAACGTATCACGGACATCACAAACTTAAAAGAAATTAGCGTAAATTTTTTAAAAATGTATCTTTTTTGCGTCTGACAATCTGAATTGCCTTTTAAGTTGGCTAGTGTATTGCGTGATGTGAGTAACTTCGTAAAGGGCACCTCCGAGACGAAAACGCACTTTAAAATTTTTAAACGCAAAAATTTTATGAACTTTTGAAAATTTTTGCAAAAAAACAATTTATTTTTAAGCTTTTTTTTATATCAAAACATGTCATGAGAACATGTTTAGGTATCTAAGTAGATTCTTCGCGACGGACTAAACTGATAAAGTGCAAAAAAAAATAATTTTTTTCAACCCTGGCGCGTGCAGCGGCAGTTTTTTCCAAACAAATTTCGCTTTGTGACAACTGAAGCGCTGTATCAATTCCGCTCAAACGTACATCGAATAGAAGACTTTACTGAGCTTGATACTAAAATTGAAAACGCACCAAAAAATTTCAAGGATTTAAAATTTTATGGAGGAAACAAAATGTTTCTAACCTCAAAAAGCATCCTTGTATGAAAAAAAATTTGCGCCGTGTGATAAAAATGATTAACGCGAACGGATTTCACATGCTCAAATATCGGTTTATACACACGCAAATCAACATTGATGTCAGACAAAAAAAAACAATTAAAAAAAAATGTCTAGGTGTCGTAAATTTTTGAAGTTGCTCATATGTGGTATTTTTTTTTTAAATACAACTATATTTAAATAAACGTGAGTCACCCGGGGTTTAAAATAACTTTAAAAATTTAATATTAAATCATACTGGCAATGATTCTAATTTTTAACTGGTTACAAAAAGAAGTCACAAGTGAATAAATGTTACATGCAATGCATTTTGTACACCAGAAAATAAAATCATAAGATAAAGTTCGATGTGGTCTTTTTTCTACGTGAATGATAATAGAACTGCGTACGCACAATGCAAATTGTGCAAAAAGGTGTTTAAAACTTTAAGAGATTCTACCAAAGGTCTTTTGACACATTTGCTTAAGTTCATTTTATTAGATTAATACTTGCATATGTATATACATACATATTTGATATACAGTAAATTAAATATTGTCATGTAGCATATGCACATGTATCTAATTATTAACGATACCACCCATAAGTGTTTATTGCGAACATTGCTTTCGTCGGCAGCATATGTTTTCAATAAAATAAGGTATCGATTATCAGACTTCATTAGTTTGTTTTAGAAGCTTTTTAAAATATAAGTTTTAATACATAATTTTTCCATATTTCTTTAAAAGAATACATTAAACTGTTTTATTTTGTAATGAGTTTAATATTCTTCATGAATTTATTTGTTTTAATACTTATACATAAACATTTTATTATAAATATGTATATGAATTTAAAAAATTGGCCTTTATATATGAAATCCCGATCCGTCCCGGGATCATGTTTTTTTGAATAAAAAAATCCCGAATCCCGGGATTCAAAAAACCTGGTCCCATTTGGCATCCCTAGACCTGATAGATGGGCCTTGGTGTTACTTATTATACTTTTGCCCGTTATTTCAACAAATAGATATCTAGCTGTGTAAAGGTATCTATGATTTTCAAAATGTTATAACGTATGTCTTACCTATGGGTTAAAGTGTTATGTATTTTACACCACCGATTTTCGTTAGTTAATTCACGTAGGTTAAATTAACGTTGAAATTACCAAAATAGTGGTACCGGATAGGTTAAGATAACTGTTTGTTGAAATTACGGGCATTTGTCATGTAACTACTATAGATTATGCTTTGTGCTATAGATGAAGATATCTAAATCATAGATGGGGGTAGTGCACTCATTTTGCAGTTTCAACTCAAACTGATAGTGATAGTGCAAAATTATTGCAATCATTTTTTTGATGTTGAGTGATGAGTTGAAAATTTGCAGCCTCACTTAGCATTAGTGTTAGTGATGATAAAAAATTTTGCACTCAAAAAAAAATAGTTTGATTTAAAAAAAAGCAATCATCAGTTTATTGCAACTTTTTTTTCCTTCACTCATTTGAGTGCAACTAAAATTGTTGCACTAAATTTAAAATCAAAAACTTGTTTTTTCTTGATTGAAGCCAATAATTATTCCGTTATTGACAAAATTTAATTTTGTTTAATGTTCGTTGCTTATGCATGTCCTCCAAAAAAAAAAAAATCAAAAACCATGCACATACAACGATATATTTTTTAAATCTTAGTGACACAATATTTGTATGCAGCTTTTTTGATTGCAAGTCCAAATTTTGCACTATTTGAATTAAGTGCAGATTTTTGCATTCAATCTGCGTTTAGTGATAGTGAATTTGCAATATCACTAAAATTTTTTTAGTGGTAGTTAAAAAATAGCAATCATCACTAAAGCTGGTAAAAAAGAGTGCAAACTAATATTTTTGCAGTTTGACAGCAAAATATATATTAAAAAATACATATTTATATTGAAATAAACTATTTTTTGATTTTAAGAATTCATAAAATTTAATTTCTTCAAATTTATGTACATACTTTAAACTTATTGAAATAAAACAATGGACGGTGCAAAACTAATAAATTTGTCATAAATGGCTGATAAGTTGCTACAGAAAAAGTAACTATTACAATTCCGAAACAGAACGCCACGGAACAGAACAGAACAGAAAATAAAGACTAATTCTGCCTTAAGCCTCATAACATAATTTTCTTCTGGCTGTGGTTAAAGGTATCATATGGTCGGATTTAATCGACTCTCTTACTTGTTTGAAATACCTTTCTTTTGAATATATTTAAATTGCTTTCCACAATTCGTCCTCAATAGGTACAAAAGAATAAATTTTTATTTTTTTGATTGATTTGATATTCAAATTTTTGAAACAAGTTGAGCAAATTTTAAAATGTTGCATGACAACAATATGAAAAAGGGGAATGAAAACGAATGGAAAAACATTGGCGTGTACATGCTTTAAACGTTATTTTATGTACTTCGAACTATTAGTACCACTTATCTTTTCCATATGTCACTAGTTCACATCCGTTTCGAAGGAGCATGAAAAGACTTAAGCCAGGGGTTAGTTAAGTCTTTTATAAATCTTCCTATATCCGAGATAATGTCATATACAAAGCTTTGGTAAAAGAGGAAAACATTATTTGCCCCCGTTACACATCAAAAATGTCGTCAAAGCTTTGCTTAAAAAAGAGGAAACTCTGTCGCATTTGAACACCTGAAAACCTTTTTATTATTTAGAACAATATCTATTTTTTTAGTGATTGTGTAGACGAACACAACCCTTAATACCGTGCGTAGCTATTTTCCAGAAAGAGACGAACATTATAAAGTGCTCTCTTCTTCGTTAAAAAACAGAAGAATTGTAGTGATACTGTAGATAAACATTATATTTTAATGTTTCTGTTTATACATAAGTCTGGGTTCTGTGATAAGTATTAACAATTTACTTTATTTTATATTGACAAGCTACACTGTTCATTTGAAAATAACGGCTAGATTGTAATTTAATAAATAGGTAGATGAATAGTGCAGTATTTCAATAACGTATGTGAGATTATTGACGTAATCCAGGTTACAGAACCGAAGTACGCACTAAAGAAGAGTATAAAAAAAAATTGGAGAGTACGCGAATTTTTTTTGTTCTTTACACATTTTTTTTTGCATAGGCTAGCGGTAAACCGTTCTTTTATTGAAAAGCACATTTTAATAAAATTTGTCATTCTGACCACACATAATCGGCATTGTACTTAAAAATTTGTTACAATAAAAAAAAAGTATTTGTGCAAAGTTTTAATATTTGCTTAACAATATACAATTGTGCCTTATCAGTGAATACTATAAGTATTTTAATACCATCTAGCCTAAAAACGCTCCTACGCCCACCAGTAGGGTCATTCCTCATGGTATATGGAACCGGGTTTTTCTGTATAAAGACACCTGAATACCATTTAGATACGGTGAGTTAATTAAACAGTAAAGTTTAGGCAATACTTTTGTAACACCCACAATCTCTACTACAACTGTAGGAAAATTTCTGCGCTTGTGTCATTTAAATATCTCGTTCGTGCCCCGGAGTGATTCCCCATAACCTTACCAGGGGCCACGTTGCATAATAAAAATGAATCCGCATTAATTAAAACGTTACCCAACAACAACTAGCCTGAAAAGTTCTACTAAAACCTTAACCTGTACATGAAAATTTATCTCTATGCTTACAACTAATAGCTAATTTAAAAGCCTAATATATCCAATTGAAAACCAAGTGTCGTGAAACTAGAAAAAACCCCTTGTAACACCCTTAATTGTTAGATAAAAATCACTAACAAATAATAGGCTAAAATTTTTTTGTGTAGACACAATTTATAAATTAATCACATAATAACCAAATTTACTAATGTATGTACATATATAAATTGAAAAATAAGAACACAAGTATAAAAAAAAAAAAAAAAAGAAAATTTAACCTTTTAATCAAAAATTTTTTAATTTTGCTAAATTATACTAACTTACAACTTTTTGCCTTTATTAATACTTCTTATATAATATAACTCTAATTATTAAACAAATCGCAAAGAAAAAAAATTTTTTTTTAACACAATTCCTAAAAACATAATATTAACAAAACCATCGGCAAAAATTAGTTCCCACTGAACCCCCTAATAACAACAATTAAAACAACTTCATAATGCGTATTATATCCACCAAATCAACAGGCCTGCTGACGTCGATGGATGCAAATACTACGTAAGTTTACAAAATTACAACTTTTTTTTAAATTTTTTTATTATTTTAACACATTATTTTAATTGTTGTTGTAGAGAAAGAATACGTATTAATAACTGAAGTATTTATAGTTGTAAAAAAAAAAAAAAATAAAAGAGAGAATAGAATGTATGAATGAAAATAAAATAATGAATTAATATTTGTTCCAATAAACCTTCCAGTTAATAATAGGTACTCTTTACTCTTTCCAAAAATTTTTGCTTTTTGTTTTGATTACATTAAAAATATCACATATATATACATATATATAATTTGTTCACAATTTATACATAAAATTTTTTTTGCATAATTAATCTACATAGATACATATGTATGTACAGGCTTTTGTCATTTATTTTGTTAAATTTAAAGGGATGTAACCCTAGACAATAAATTGAAATCCCCATAATACCCCACACTTTGTATATTTACTTTGTGTTTCGAAAATAATGTTTGTCAATAAAGTTAGTTATGCAATTTACTAAAATTTAAAATGCGTTGGTAAAATGATTTAAAATGGTTGATGAAATGTAGGGATTTTTATATAGTAGGTAGGAAAAGGGGCTGATAAGATACTCTGATAGTCAGCATGGTAGGGAGGGAAACTGACAAAAGGGGGGGATAAGCCTACACCTTTCGATCCCCGTCGTAGCAGCAAACTTTAGACACTAGATCACATCTTTCTTAAATTTGTTTCTTTTTGAAAATACTGCACACATAAAAATTTTTTAATTAAAGTAACGCTACCCTTTATGTAATTATCACCACCTACGTCCATTTTCCCTGAGCTAAGACCGAAGCATAGCTAGGTGTGCAGACCCGTGATAATTAAAGGAATAAGTTGTTCGTTACAGAAATTAAATGGCGCCCAACGTGGGGCACACAACTACCAGTTTAGTAACACCTTAAACTTAAAATAGTTAAAACAAAGCTCCCATTTCAAACATATTTTTATGACATCAAATCAGTTATTGGCGTGTTAAGTCTTTTGGATTTGATATATGACTATCTGTGTCAATACTTTCACCGATCGACAAGGCACTTCCAAGTTCTTTATCTTAACTAAAATAGGAAATTTGAAAATAGTTATACAAAGGTAGTTGGATTCTAAAGAAAAGACAAAGTTGACCTTGATTTACCACTTCATTATATACTAGCAAATTTTTTATGACAAATTTCTGCCTTTAAAAGTTTTTATACTTTTGGATTTTTTTGTTAAATGTCTCATGCGTTTGCATACCATTAGTACTTAAAACTTTTAACATAAATTTTTCAAAACTTTTACATCAGTTTAATAATAATTAACAATCCATTGGGTTTTTCTGGTTTCTTAATTTTGCTGCTTTGCTTACATAGGTAAAACTGTATATTCTTGCAGACCTACTATATTATCTCTACAAAGTAGTCAACCGAATTCTTAATTGAAACGCATTAATTTTATTTACATATAAAAATAAAAATAAATATATAAATTTATTTTGATTTGCGATTGTTACATACCACAATAATGCCTGTCAATCGTAGTCCCGAAGCTCAAGGTGCTGAGGGGGTTGAAAAGCCAGAACGTTCTATATGTACAATTTGTGGTGACAACCTGGAATCGCATGATAGAACTGTTACTTCATGTAACCATTCATTTCATAACATGTGCCTAACCAGATGGTTAGAGACTAATCAAACTTGTCCCGTATGTAGACAAATTTGTAGTCCGTTGGAAACCAATTCTCAGCCGTCCATTTCCTTAGGAACTGAGCCATCCACATTTCGCAATAGGGGTGCAATCCCACGAGATAGGCCTAATACCAGATCCTATGCTCAACAAAACCAAAGAAGGTTAGGATTTGTTGATAATGTTCCATCACCTGTGAATAGGCGACGGACAACAAATTTTTCGAACAATCATATGTCCGAACAAAAAGTTCAACAGATAATAACAGAATCTTTGAATACCTTCAGAACCGAATTTTCTGCCTCTATCACAGATGAGTTGAGGTCAATGTTTCAGAATTTAAACGTAGGGACAGGTCTCCAGAGTATGACTAACCCAGGGGGACATTTAACCAATCGATCGGGGGTACGTAACTCTGGTAATATTGACTCTGCAAATTTACGTAATTTGTCTTCAGAACCACCTATGGATTGGCCAGAGGATAATCCCTTTGGTGGCAATCAATCGTTTGGACATACAGCCGCCAATAGAAGAAGTGGTCCCATACAATTGCCTGGTAGCCCTCGTAATGTGGCCTTGGACCCACATAAAATTTCAAATTTAATTTTTAATTGGCACGTTAGGTATACCGGAGCGGATGATAGTATTTCAGTAGACGAATTCATATACAGAATAAACACTCTTACTTCCATTCACCTAAATGGCAATTTTGAATTGCTTTGTGAACATGTTCATTCCTTATTTGAAGGCAAGGCCTTAAAATGGTTTTGGAGGTACCATCGGCAAATTGATTCAAGCTTAGTGTGGTTTGACATCTGTGAGGCTCTACGCAGGCAATTTAAGGATACCACCACTGATTATGACATAAAAGACGATATGAGACGTCGCAAACAACGAGGTAATGAGAGTTTTGATTCGTTTGTAGAATCTATGATGTATTTAAGTGATAGACTGAGGGTGCCTATAGGGGAACCAGAATTGGTCGAAATTATAATTCGAAACTTGAAAACTGATTTACGTCATGAATTGCTTCATTTAAATATAAGCGACTTATCTACACTGAGAAAAGAGGCTAGAAAGCACGAGAAGTTTTTTGAAGATTTAATTGCTAATTCTTCAAATAGACAAAAATTTCAACGTATTCAAGTATCAGAACTTATTCCTGAGGATTTAATAGAGACTCAGGGGTCACAGGGTGAGGAAAATATAACTGTAGTAAATGAGATACATGAACCATTTCCAAGATGTTGGAATTGCGATAGTATTGGCCACCGTTACCAAGACTGTGTCGCTCCAAGACGTATTTTTTGCTATGGATGTGGAACCAAAGATAATTATAGACCAACGTGTTCCAATTGCAACAGAAAGTCGGAAAACTCTGTTCAGGATGTTCGTCTGAAAATGGGCGGACATCCACAAAACCGAATCAAAAATTAACTAATACATATGTAATTAAGGCACCAGAAATTTTAAAATCCCCAATAGTCCCTAATGATAATTTTGTAAATGTACCACACCCACTTAAATTTTTGCCATATCATGAACGATTAGAGAACTACTTGAAAATACGAAATAGAATATTTTTAGAAACACCTACCTCAAGAAAACGACTACGGTCGAAATTACGTATAAGAGATTTTTGGAAACGCAGAAAACAACTTAGAAGCGTTATAGTTTCAAGTATTGTAAAGAATGGGATAGATTCTAGACGATACATTAATGTACTTATTTTAAACCGGACAATATTGGCACTTTTGGATAGCGGGGCAAATAGATCCTGTATAGGGGGAGAATTAGCTGGGGAAATATTATCGAACGGAAATTTGGGTTACACTAAATTTAAGGGAAACGTAAAGACTGCAGATGGGCATAATCAACAGGTCGTGGGTTCGATTTTCGTAGATCTCAACTACAATAACGAATCTAGAAGGATAGAACTATTAATAGTCCCAAATCTGAGGCAGAATTTAATTTGCGGTATCGACTTTTGGAAAAGTTTTGGTATTGAAATTTGGCACCCTAATATAAATGAGATTATACTCGAAGAGGATGATCCAGATGTTTTAAAGTTGAATCCAAAGGAAATCTGCAAGCTTAACGCAACAATTGCTTCTTTTCCCTCATTTGAGAAAGAAGGTCTGGGCAAAACTACCCTTATTGAGCACGTTATTGACACCGGAACGGCATCGCCTATAAAACAGCGCTACTACCCCATATCGCCAGCTAGGGAAAAAGTTTTATGTGAGGAGATTGATCGGATGCTTCAGATGGGTGTAATAGAGGTAGCCGAAAACTCATCCTGGTCTTCACCAGGTGTCTTATTGATAAAACCAGGGAAAGTTAGATTTTGTCTTGACTCTCGGAAGCTAAATGAGGTAACCGTAAAAGACGCCTACCCAATCCCAAATATCGACGGTTTAATATCACGATTGCCTCCGGTGAATGTTATATCAAAAGTAGATTTAAAGGACGCCTTTTGGCAGATAGAACTGTCAAAAGAGTCTCGTCCAAAAACAGCCTTCACTGTCCCCAACCGACCATTGTATCAGTTTGTGCGGATGCCTTTTGGACTCTGCAATGCCCCACAAACAATGTGTCGGTTAATGGACAAAGTGATACCATATGATTTGAAAAGCCACGTGTTTGTTTATTTGGACGATCTACTGGTGGTATCGCATTCACTGGATGAGCATATTGTGCACCTTCTTCAAGTTGCCTCCCTACTAAGAAAAGCAGGACTAACAATTAATATTAATAAGAGTAAATTTGGTTTAAGAAGTGTAAAATATTTGGGATATATCGTGGGAAATGGAACTCTAATGGTGGATCCAGACAAAGTAAGGGCAATTACTGATTACCCTATTCCAAAAACTATAAAACAGATGCGCCAATTCTTGGGCCTGGCTGGTTGGTATAGGCGGTTTGTATCCGACTATGCTTCTATAACTTATCCCCTAACTGAACTTTTATCTAAAAAGAAAAACTTTGTTTGGAACGCTGAAGCCCAACAGGCTTTTGATACTCTTAAAAAGCGCCTGACGATGGCTCCGTTTTTGTCGCACCCAAACTACAACAAACCTTTTATTGTTCAGTGCGATGCTAGTCAACACGGGGTAGGAGGGGTTCTGGCTCAGTGCGATGATAATGGTGAGGAACGCCCAATAGCATTCATGTCCCACAAACTGAACAGGGCGCAGAGGAACTACTCAGTAACGGAGCAGGAATGTTTAGCGGTGGTTTTAGCCATTAAGAAATTCCGTGCTTATATTGAGGGACACCAATTTAAGGTAGTGACGGACCATGCTAGCCTGAAATGGCTCATGGGCCAAAAAGATTTGAGTGGTAGGTTGGCAAGGTGGGCTCTCAAATTGCAAGGGTACAATTTTTCGATAGAGCACCGAAAGGGAAGCGAAAATGTGGTGGCGGATGCGTTATCTCGCGCACATGATGGGAACGATATGGCAGTGGAGACGATTGAATTGGAATCATTGCCGATAATAGATTTAGCATCCAGTGAATTTGATTCTACGGAATATGTTGAGTTAAGAGAGGAGTTAGAAAAAGGGGAATTGCCTCATTTTAAAATTATGGGAAAATATATTTACCATAAGACAGAGTTTGAAAGGGGAAATGAAAATGACATGTTTATATGGAAATTATTGGTTCCAAAAGGGCTAAGAGCTGATGTTCTTATTGCCTCCCATAATCAACCCTCAGCTTCCCATGGAGGTATATCAAAAACTCTGGACAGAATCAGACGGTATTTTTATTGGCCAGGGATGGTTTCTGACATCCGGAGGTATGTCACCAATTGTGAGTTGTGTACGACATCGAAATCACCTACACATACTTTACGACCGCCAATGGGCCAAATGTCTGAATCCGATAGACCATTCCAAAGGCTTTATGTGGACTTAATAGGTCCATATCCACGAAGTCGAAGTGGTAATATTGGCGTTTTTATAGTCCTGGACCATTTTAGCTAATTCTCGTTCTTAAAGCCAGTAAAAAAGTTTAATACTAAGGTCATTATCTCATACTTGAGGGAAAATATTTTTGACTGCTTTGGGGTACCCGAAACCCTCGTATCAGACAATGGCAGTCAATTTAAGAGCAAGGAGTTTGAATCATTTTTAGGAAAACTTGGTATACATCACGTATGTACCGCTGTGTATTCTCCACAGGCAAATGCTAGCGAAAGGGTGAATAGGTCGGTGAATGAGGCTCTACGCTCATATATTCGTGAGGACCAGCGTAATTGGGATTTATTTTTAAGTAGCATTAATTGCTCGCTTCGCAATAGCCTTCACCAAAGTCTAGGATATTCCCCTTATTTTGTTGTCTTCGGGCAACATATGATTACCCATGGTAGGGACTATCAAACCCTCCGAAATTTAGAAATGTTGTCTGAGCCAGAGGCAAAACTATCTCAGGTAGATAAGTTTCAATTTATAAGGGAAAGAATTAAACATAATATGAAAGCTTCCTACGAAAAGAATTCCCATTCATATAACTTAAGGTCTAAGTCCCGCAATTTCGAAATTGGCCAAATTGTTACACGGAGGAACTTTGCCCAAAGCAATCTTTTGAAACATTTTAATGCAAAATTAGCTCCAGTAGGTATTAAGAGTCGAGTCGTTGAGAAAAAGGGGAACGCTTACTACATTCTACAAGACTTAAATGGCAATAACAAATCCACCTATCACTTAAAGGATATTTGGTAATACTTTTTTTTCAGTTATTTCTCTTCGGTAGACCTTGATAAACCCCTGCTTTGTGATAAGTATTAACAATTTACTTTATTTTATATTGACAAGCTACACTGTTCATTTGAAAATAACGGCTAGATTGTAATTTAATAAATAGGTAGATGAATAGTGCAGTATTTCAATAACGTATGTGAGATTATTGACGTAATCCAGGTTACAGAACCGAAGTACGCACTAAAGAAGAGTATAAAAAAAAATTGGAGAGTACGCGAATTTTTTTTGTTCTTTACACATTTTTTTTTGCATAGGCTAGCGGTAAACCGTTCTTTTATTGAAAAGCACATTTTAATAAAATTTGTCATTCTGACCACACATAATCGGCATTGTACTTAAAAATTTGTTACAATAAAAAAAAAAGTATTTGTGCAAAGTTTTAATATTTGCTTAACAATATACAATTGTGCCTTATCAGTAAATACTATAAGTATTTTAATACCATCTAGCCTAAAAACGCTCCTACGCCCACCAGTAGGGTCATTCCTCATGGTATATGGAACCGGGTTTTTCTGTATAAAGACACCTGAATACCATTTAGATACGGTGAGTTAATTAAACAGTAAAGTTTAGGCAATACTTTTGTAACACCCACAATCTCTACTACAACTGTAGGAAAATTTCTGCGCTTGTGTCATTTAAATATCTCGTTCGTGCCCCGGAGTGATTCCCCATAACCTTACCAGGGGCCACGTTGCATAATAAAAATGAATCCGCATTAATTAAAACGTTACCCAACAACAACTAGCCTGAAAAGTTCTACTAAAACCTTAACCTGTACATGAAAATTTATCTCTATGCTTACAACTAATAGCTAATTTAAAAGCCTAATATATCCAATTGAAAACCAAGTGTCGTGAAACTAGAAAAAACCCCTTGTAACACCCTTAATTGTTAGATAAAAATCACTAACAAATAATAGGCTAAAATTTTTTTGTGTAGACACAATTTATAAATTAATCACATAATAACCAAATTTACTAATGTATGTACATATATAAATTGAAAAATAAGAACACAAGTATAAAAAAAAAAAAAAATTAATTTTGCTAAATTACACTAACTTACAACTTTTTGCCTTTATTAATACTTCTTATATAATATAACTCTAATTATTAAACAAATCGCAAAGAAAAAAAATTTTTTTTTAACACAATTCCTAAAAACATAATATTAACAAAACCATCGGCAAAAATTAGTTCCCACTGAACCCCCTAATAACAACAATTAAAACAACTTCATAATGCGTATTATATCCACCAAATCAACAGGCCTGCTGACGTCGATGGATGCAAATACTACGTAAGTTTACAAAATTACAACTTTTTTTTAAATTTTTTTATTATTTTAACACATTATTTTAATTGTTGTTGTAGAGAAAGAATACGTATTAATAACTGAAGTATTTATAGTTGTAAAAAAAAAAAAAAAAAAAATAAAAGAGAGAATAGAATGTATGAATGAAAATAAAATAATGAATTAATATTTGTTCCAATAAACCTTCCAGTTAATAATAGGTACTCTTTACTCTTTCCAAAAATTTTTGCTTTTTGTTTTGATTACATTAAAAATATCACATATATATACATATATATAATTTGTTCACAATTTATACATAAAATTTTTTTTGCATAATTAATCTACATAGATACATATGTATGTACAGGCTTTTGTCATTTATTTTGTTAAATTTAAAGGGATGTAACCCTAGACTATAAATTGAAATCCCCATAATACCCCACACTTTGTATATTTACTTTGTGTTTCGAAAATAATGTTTGTCAATAAAGTTAGTTATGCAATTTACTAAAATTTAAAATGCGTTGGTAAAATGATTTAAAATGGTTGATGAAATGTAGGGATTTTTATATAGTAGGTAGGAAAAGGGGCTGATAAGATACTCTGATAGTCAGCATGGTAGGGAGGGAAACTGACAAAAGGGGGGGATAAGCCTACACCTTTCGATCCCCGTCGTAGCAGCAAACTTTAGACACTAGATCACATCTTTCTTAAATTTGTTTCTTTTTGAAAATACTGCACACATAAAAATTTTTTAATTAAAGTAACGCTACCCTTTATGTAATTATCACCACCTACGTCCATTTTCCCTGAGCTAAGACCGAAGCATAGCTAGGTGTGCAGACCCGTGATAATTAAAGGAATAAGTTGTTCGTTACAGTTCACACTATGAAAGTTTTCTTTCAGAAAGCCTGAGTTTATGGGTGAGAGAGGAGAAAAGAAAAGCATGTTCTCTTCCCCTCTCACCAATAAACTCAGACTTTCTAAAAGAAAACTTTCATAGTGTGATCCCAGACTTAAAAAAAAAATGAACAAACAAAATATTTTTGCAACAACCGAACCACGAACAGCTTGTGTATGTATTGTGTATATGTTTTGTTTGTGTAAAGTTATTTTGCTGGTTTTTTGGTTTTTTCCGTTGTGTATTTTGTTTTGTAAAAAAAGTTTGGTTTTTTTTACCAGCCAAAAGGGACAAAAATTAATGAGCCGAAACGAACACAATGAAGTTTGCGGATTTTAAAATAAAACCGAACGGAATTAAAGGCTCTCAACTTTTGTTGAATTTGATAAAAAACAGTATTATTTTTGTGTTCGAAAGAAACGTTATTTTTATAATGAATTTCTACACAAACTCGTTAGCGTTTGTGTTTTCCACAAATCTACCAAACCGAACACTAAGGAGCGATATTTAGTGTTTATTATCGAATACTGTGTTTTAGAGATTTTTATGAATTTTGGCATCGATTTGTTTGGACATATTTTACCATGTGCAGCATTTGTTTTTGCATAATTTAGTTTAAAGATCTTTTTTCGGCATTTTTTAAGTTTTAAGCGCATATTTTAAGAGGCATATTTTGATACATGTTGAATTTTTTAGATGTCTACGAAAGCTTTGCAGCCAACAAAAAAAAATTGTTAGCAAAATTTTTGCTTTTCTGTTTTAAATTTCTATCTGTACACCCAGCGTGTTGCTTCAATTTCGCCATCTAAATTTTTTTTAAGACAAAGCAGGTTGTCATTATATATAAATGTTAATTAAAACTTAAAATTTTATATATCAATAAGCAAATATTAAGTTAAAAGCAATTATATACGTAATTGGCGATGTGTGTAATACATAGAAATCTGGACCAATCTACTTAGAATTTAAAAGTGATCTAAAAAAAACACTTAAACTTAAAGGATGAATTCTATGCAAATGGTGAGAATCGGTCTTTGATTTTACATGTTCCCCACAAAAACTTCTTTCCAAATTTGAATCTTTGTGTCCGAAAACCATCTAATTATGTTTGTATTAAGATTAAATTTACCACAAAATTATTTTACTGCAAATTAAATTCTTTTTAAATCAATTAACAACTGGCCAAAGCTTCCATCTATAAATAGCTTTATACCGCGTTCAGATATGCACCTTAATTGACTTTTACGCAATAAATGCCATTTTTGAGTTCAATAATCCATACAAAATT
The DNA here is from genome assembly GCA_949318255.1 of Pollenia labialis. NCBI lineage: Eukaryota > Metazoa > Arthropoda > Insecta > Diptera > Polleniidae > Pollenia > Pollenia labialis. The sequence goes on from OX439140.1 coordinate 59,573,464, forward strand.
GCAATTTAGTTATTGTTTAATTAATAGGAAATTGTTACAAATATTGAGCAAAATTAAAATGCAACACTGTCACAAGTGTGTTCAGTGAGTAAAACCCAAAACAAAGTGTTTTGACATTTTTGACAACAACAAAAACAAAGGTCCATTCATTAGGTCTGCGCAAAAACCAGATGTTTATATTGTTTTTCCTTAAAGATGTCAAAAGTGGCTTACATTTTGCTTAAGTTAATTGTCAATTGCGAATTGAGTTAGCTAAATTGTATATGTGTGAACAGAAAGAATATTATGTCAATTTACCGACTAAATAAAAAAGGTATAAGTATCTGAACACGGTATTAGTCCCTCCATCTCAAATGTTACAATCTGCGCCATGGTCTTAAGTTTAGAGTAACATTTAATTGCGCCAGTAAACAAGTGGATCTGCGTCTCAAAAAATTACAAAATCTAAGGTATTTCTAGACTTCCTCTTAAGCTGAGCCACAGCGTAGAATCGACAGAGGATCATACTTCTCTATTACTAATTGTAACGTTGTCCGTGTCTTCAAGACTTTCAGAATTCAGACTCATGTTCAGTAGCTTAATTAAACGGGGTTTCGATCTATTACCTTTGAAACTGTCTAGATTTGTACCGAAAGTAAAAAATTGGATACATATAAACAATTGATTTCATTATTCTCTAAACACTCGAATCTTTCATTCAGAGCTAATGCTACGTAAATCGCCAATTTTTGAGACTCTGAACTGTTCCGCATATCAATTTATATATTAATTGTATTTTCTAATAATGTTCGAAGACTGTTAACTAGCGAAATAGCGTCAGAAAATGTAGCAGTGACTTTGCTTATGGATTTTGTGGTCTGTTCGAAAAGTTGTAGCGAAGTGATTTTCATTTTCACAAAAATCATTAAAAATTTACAGAAAATTCTGCTGCATGTCCACACCAAGCGTTCAATGCGTTTATAGTATAAACTTTATACATAAGTCCAAAAAGTCGTAGTGTATAATTCTATTGACAAGTTACACAGCAAACGCGTAAATTTCATATATCGGTATCGGTTTTGGTATTCGTTACCTCCCTAATTAATATGTATGTTTTAAGTAACAATAAACAAAACCATATGGAAAATCACTAAATAGCGAAAATTAAATGAAATTATCGATAAAATTTTTTTTTTTTAGTGTTGAAGTCGTTTGCGTTAACTAATTAAAAAAAGTTTAACGTGCCAGACAACTAATGCAGCAAATGTATCTGTCATTTTCCGAAAGATTAACATTAATTTTCTTTAGACTAACAAAAATATGCTACTTTGAGTTACCCATAATAAATGAATTCAAACACAAAAAACTGTTAACTTTTTAAAATAAAACGACCGTTACTTTTTTAAAAAAATTTTTTTTTTGGTAACTTATTTCATGGGTATGAAAATAAATACATTCCTTAAACAAAACATTTTAAAGAATTTAATCAGATATTTTACTTGATATATCCTGCGTTAAATTTTTCAATAAATTATGTTTGTTTCCGACATTTGAAAACAGCACAAATGTATTGAAATTACATTTTTTATGAATTCTTTCGGTTGCTGCTGTTGCTTGAACTTTTGCAAGTCCAAAATGGAGCAATCCTCGTGGCATGTTTGGGTAGGTTGGAATTTTTTTAAAAAAATCTCCTTAAATCGGTAACGCCCTTATGTAAAAATATAATCCACATTGGTTTGTTCTTAAATAATTCAAAAATACAACAATATACCAGGTTAAAATAATGCGCCAGTATTACACATGATTATCTTTAACGTTAGTGGTGATAAGGGATGCCAAATGGGACCAGGTTTTTTGAAACCCGGGATTCGGGAATTTTTATTCAAAAAACGGGATCCCGGGACGGATCGGGATTTTTCGGGGTTTCATATATAAAAGCCAATTTTTAGAATTCATTTACATATTTATCATAAAATGTTTATGTATAAGTATTAAAAAAAATAAATTCATGAAGAATTTTAAACTGATTACAAATAAAACAGTTTATTGTATTCTTTTAAAGTAATATGAAAGAATTATGTATTAAAACTTATATTCTATATTTTAAAAAATAATATATACCTTATTTTATTGAAAACGTATGCTGCCGCCGAAAACAATATTCGCATTAAACACTTCTGGGTGGTATATGACAATATTTAATTTATTTTTTATCAAATATATACATATGCAAGTATTAGTCTAATAAAATAAACTTAAGCAAATGTTTCAAAAGGCGTTTGGTAGAATCTCCTAAAGTTTTTAACACCTTTTTGCACAACTTGCATTGTGCGTGCGCAGTTCTATTATCATTCTTATTTTATTTTCTGTGGTACAAAATGCATTGCATGTAACCAGTTAAAAAATAGATTCATCGCCAGGATGATTTAATATTAAATTAATTTTTATTTGAATATAGTTGTATTTAATAAAAAAAATACCTCATATTTACTAAATCTTAAATTCGAGATTTAAATTTTTGGAATAATCCCGGGATTTCGGTATTCAGGATTTCGGGATTGGCATCCCTAGTGGTGATGCGATTATCTTTCATGCGTTAATCTAGCCACTTATCGGCAAAATTGGCAGAGCGGTAACCGTTAAAGTATTTAGGCCATGGATGATAAATGAGAAAACCAATATCGTACCAAACAACAAAATTACAAAATATTTTTGATTTTTCTCGCATTGTAAATTTTGGCGTAGCAATTTACACAATTAGGGCATACATATACATTAGACTGTCCCAGGAAATTTTTTTTTCGAATTCAGATATGAGTACCCTCCAAATTTTTTCCTTTTGATCCGAATAACCGAAATATGAAATATTATTGTGATCGGATAACGTTTACCAGTGTCGACTTGAAGTCAAAGTTTGAGATAAAGGCCAGTGTGAAAGCCATAGAATAATCTTGGAATTTAAAACCATCTTTTAATTTTACTTGTGTAATACACATTTATTTATTAAAAATATGCTAATATTCAGTGTTTTCTGAATCCTCTAACCACGCCCACTACAACCCCCCCATGCTGGTACTATACTGTTGCCCTGCCACAAGTCCTAAGTTCCTGCCTAAGACCATCTGGACATGGTAAGTGATATAATGTAGACAAAAAAATATATATATATGTATATTAATTTTAAAGTTTTAGATTTTATTATCTTTATTCATTAAATTTTCTTTTTAAAGTTTGTTTATTACAGTCCGGATACATCTGTCTGTGTTCTTGTACACAACGTAGTAAATATTGCTTTTGCTCCTCTTCAGCTGTAATTAAGCCATGAAAATCCTTTACTAACTTAACCGCTTTTTCAGCAGTATCATTAACCGCTCTCAGTGCATTAACTTTCTCTTTACTTTGTTGAAATGATGCATTAGTTTGCCACGTAGTGGGACATTCGCTTAGAAAATTGTTACTTATAGGAAATTCATCAGTATTGTATCCTAAAGCCTCAATGGTTGCTTCTATTACAAACACAGCATTTCTGTTACTTAAATGGCATCTATCTAATGTTGCAACAAGTTTTGGAGAGATAAAGCCGTCCCTTTTAAAAGTTCTACTAACACTGGGCAGAGTGCTCTCCCTTAGAATAGGTATACATTCTAATGAATCTGAAGAAGTATTTGAGCTTCGTCGACAGGAGTTTGTACAAAATTTAAACAATTTGTTTGATATTGCACACGCCGATGCAATGCAGTTAATCAAGATAGATGAAGATAAAATCTTCTGGCAACAGCAGAGAGAGCCAGGTCGATCTGGTCATTTAGGAGGAGTGGATAAAAAACTGGCCGAAAAAGAGAAAAAATCACAACTTAGAACCATTGAAGCGGAAAAGCGAAGTGATAAATATATTTCATCTTTAGCTCCTTCAACATCATCTCAAAAAGAATTTGAAGAAATTTCGTTTTCTGAGTCTGAAATATCAGATTCATTAGAATGTATACCTATTATAAGGGAGAGCACTCTGCCCAGTATAAGTAGAACTTTTAAAAGGGACGGCTTTATCTCTCCAAAACTTGTTGCAACATTAGATAGATGCCATTTAAGTAACAGAAATGCTGTGTTTGTAATAGAAGCAACCATTGAGGCTTTAGGATACAATACTGATGAATTTCCTATAAGTAACAATTTTCTAAGCGAATGTCCCACTACGTGGCAAACTAATGCATCATTTCAACAAAGTGAAGAGAAAGTTAATGCACTGAGAGCGGTTAATGATACTGCTGAAAGAGCGGTTAAGTTAGTAAAGGATTTTCATGGCTTAATTACAGCTGAAGAGGAGCAAAAGCAATATTTACTACGTTGTGTACAAGAACACAGACAGATGTATCCGGACTGCAATAAACAAACTTTAAAAAGAAAATTTAATGAATAAAGATAATAAAATCTAAAACTTTAAAATTAATATACATATATATATATTTTTTTGTCTACATTATATCACTTACCATGTCCAGATGGTCTTAGGCAGGAACTTAGGACTTGTGGCAGGGCAACAGTATAGTACCAGCATGGGGGGGGGGGTTGTAGTGGGCGTGGTTAGAGGATTCAGAAAACACTGAATATTAGCATATTTTTAATAAATAAATGTGTATAACACAAGTAAAATTAAAAGATGGTTTTAAATTCCAAGATTATTCTATGGCTTTCACACTGGCCTTTATCTCAAACTTTGACTTCAAGTCGACACTGGTAAACGTTATCCGATCCCAATAATATTTCATATTTCGGTTATTCGGATCAAAAGAAAAAAAATTGGAGGGTACTCATATCTGAATTCGAAAAAAAAAAATTTCCCCATACAAGCTTGGGACAGTCTAATATACATACATACATATGTATTTTGTGTTTCTTTCCATAAACCATAAATCTTTTCAAATATAAATAAATAAATAATAAACAAATCTATCCAAATATCTTGCAATATAAACATTTTTAACTTTTTGCAAGTACTTTTTTATTTGGCAAAAAACAGCTGATGCTGTTGTTAAATGAGTTAAAAACAACTTCGGTTGGTTTTAAAATTAACATCGGTTTTAACGTGTAAAGTATGCGTTTGCTTGTCTATAGTAGATAAAAAGCATAATTTTAATAAAAGTTTACTTTTGAACTCTTAAAGTATGCTTTGTTTATGACTATAGTTATGGGCCATTATTTTTAATATCTGCTATAAAAACTTATCCAAGCCTCAAAAACTTTTTATGAGTTTCACCTCTAATTTTTGGTGGTAGTGTTAACAAAATGTTTTAAAAATGTTCCCTAAAGTTTGTCACTTTTAATCATCATTAGAATGAACATTTAAATTCATTACCTCATATTATTCATAATTATTTTTGTTCATTGAACTTTTTTATTTTGACAGAAGTACCTTTTTAAAACCCTTAAGGAAAAATGCTTTGAAGTGAAAATGAAAAATGCTTTTGAAATAAAATCCTTAAAGGATCTGTTTCTTGTTTATTGTAATTTTGTTTTACTCTTTAAAACAGAGGTTTTTTTTAGCATATTTTGCATATTTGACAAAGGGATTAAAACAAAATCAATCAAATCAAAGGAAAGGAAAGTAAAAACAAATCAAATCTAAGCCGAAAATGGACATTATTCTTTTCTATTCAAAAGTCATAAGAATCCTTTAGCAACAATGACGAAACAATTAATATTTTAAAAACAACACCGCCTGAATTTTGAGTATTTTAACGTTGACGTTGATAAAGTAGTTTTTTTTCTAGAAACTTGTCTTGTTTTTTTTAATTATTTTTAAGAATCTTGTAACGTTAAACATGAGATGCCGAAAGAATTGGGATTAAAATAATCGTTTAGAACGTGAGCTTAACCAATTTGCTATAGATAAAATTAAATTTGATTTTACAAATATTTTTACAAGAAATTCGTCTTTGAACACTACAAGAATTGTCAATCAATGGCATCTAAATAAATACCGTAAAGTATTTGGAAAATTATATGTATACAAATTTATATTTTACATATCGCACTTAATCAACAAGAGGGTAATAACTCGAAGTTTAAACATTTTCAATAAAAGCAAAACAATTTTCAATTTTGCATTAAAGGCATATGAAAGAGAATTTTTAAAACAACTGTTTCATTACCAAGAAGTAGACAAAATAGTGCGATATGAATATTACGTGTCGTTTTCATCCAAAAAAAGTTTAGATTTAATACCTTCTTGTTGGTCAATTGGATATGTACATTAGGGTGGCCGTTATTATTTTTTTTTTGTATTTTCACTTGGCAAACCACTTAGATTGGTTCCAAATTAGAATAAAATAATATATAAAAAATTTTAGATCGTTTGCATAGTTATTGGGCGTGCCTTGAGCCCACAAAGTTTGCTAAAAATCCTATTTTTCTCACTATGTGTCGATTTAATTGTTGATAACTTCAGTAATATTTATTTTAGAGAAAAACCTTATTCACAAATAATCAAGGGCTATATCTTATGAACAATGTTGCTCCGTATTAGTTTTCATTAAAATTAATATTTAATCCAGAAAAAGCCAAATTAAAAAATAACACCGAAATATTCACACATCTACGCATTCTGTGCCTGGTGATTACACTACGTGACAAATTTTCAACAAAGTCGTGACCAAATAAATCTGACAGCTAATCTTTATGTAAAACTTTCCCCTGAATCCAAATATGAAGTCAGAATTGTCAAAAGTAGAACAGTTTTTGAGATATTCCAAATTAACCGTTTTTTGTGTTTTTAAAAAAGATGATGTTACTGAAATGCAAATATCTTTAAACATTTTAAACGGACTATGTATTTCTTTCTTTTTATGTAGAGGTTATAAAATTTCTTAAATAACCATGGGTCGTTTGTGAAGATGAGTTGTTAAATGGATGTGTTATAGTGGACAAAACTTCAAACTTTATTTTAAATTTTATGGTTTTGTTCAATTTTGCTCTTTTCAAGTTATTTTTTTTTGTCCGCTGTCCCCTGTAACTCTGTCATTTCTTGAACAATCTTACCAGTGATTTTCGTAGGGATTTTCTTCTAAAAAAAATAGCCGTAGGGAAAAAAGGACAGATATTTTGAAATCATTAAAATGTAGGGACTTTTCAGTAATGTTGGAAAACTATACGTTTGGGAGCTTTTTTCGATTTGTGATAGCATACTAATGAATTTGTTAATACGGCAGCAATAAAAATTGTTAAATTTCTTTGAGTCATCGCTTGCCGTCATTTCAGCTTTGATTTTAACCCAATTTTGTGATAAGCTCTTTTAGAAGAAAGGAGATCTGTTGAACCTTATTTTCTAGAGCAAGAAATATATAACACATATGTAAAAGATGGGAATCAAAAATTTTTGGAGTAAAGTCGAAATAGTAAAGTGAGTGTGCGAAAATGGTACCCTAGCGATGAATAACCTCAAAGAATAACTTGTGATACAATTTTCTAATCTCTTTTTGAGCACTTTAATGGTAGTTTGATAATTATTAGTGAGTATTTATCATCTAATTTTTCAATCGTTAATTATAAAGTGTTTGATTATGTTTTAAAAAAATTTTTAATCGTCATGTTTTTAATTTGATTTCCGATAAAACCTGCACAATTTAATTTATTTGCATTAGTTGACAATAATTTTTGGGCTTCTAGTTTCGCCAATCTTTTTATTTCTTCGTCAATGAATCATATATGAATCCTTTTTCAATCGCTCAACTAATAAATCAGTTTTTAATTAACAAAAATTATCTGAGAAGACATGCACACATTTTTTAATCATGTTTTTTTTTCAAAATGTGACCCCTTTCAAATAATTTTGGAAGGTCGGGCAACTGGAATTTGTGCATTAGGTAAAGGCATTATCAAAGAACTCACTTTGAAAATATGGAAAATATAGAAAAATATAGATAGGAATAGCTTATCCCACCAACAATAAATTTAAAATTTTTCTTATTTTCCATCAAAGTTGTGTAATATTGAAACAAAAAGATAGTTGGTAAATATCGATTTTCCTAGACAAATACACATAAATAAATAGAATCAATAGATCCAACAGAATAAAGGAGGATCCGTTCCCTCGTTTTCGAGGTACTGTATCTGTAAAAATGGTCTGTTTTCTTGAACAATGAGAAGCAATCAACTTTGAAGGTCTATATCTTCTGAGCCAAAAATCTGATTGTAATAACAGTAGCATATTTGAAATCGTTCCTGTAAAATAGGTTTATTCAAAACTTTTTAGGGGCACATGAATTTTTTAATTTTTGCAAACTCACAGGTTTTACAGGCGCAACTGGGCTATGCTGAAGTTTAAAGAAGCATTTGCAAGGAGAAAAAAAACATATTTTTCGTACAAATTTTGCTATTAAAGATTAACGTTTGAGGTAAAAATTAATCGAAAAGTGTACGTTACTATCGTTTAATCAGATATAGAACAACGTATGTATGTATGTTCTTATGTATATCTATAATACTTTGAACAACTTGAGGGGGGAGAGGGCTGGGTGTGCCTTGACATTTTTTTCGTCCATACAATATTGGAGCACTCTAATGTGCATACATAAGTCTATATGTTTACACATTTTATACGGATCAAAAATGTTTTATGGCACGAATTGTTTGACCTTAAACTAGTGTTCGAAAATAAAAACAACATTATTTAGCGTTCGGCTCACACGCCCAGGAGCGTGTTAGTGTTAGTGTTTGTGTAGCCGAACACAACCCTTTAAACCGTTCAAAAATAGAACAGTTGTAGTGATACTGTAGACAAACATTATATTTTAATGTTCTATAATGTTTCTTTTTTACATTGATAAAGAAATGAACCAAAAAAAAATGTTTAAGCATCGTCCGCAGCACGATCAGCTTGTGTGTGCATACACAATGCTGTGTTATGTTTGTGAAAAATTATTTTGCTGACTTTTTTTTCGTATGTTTTTGTAAAATTTTTTTTGGTTTTTTTTACCAGTTAAAAGTGCGCTAAGCACAACAGAAACTAACAAAAATTAATGAGCTAAAACCGAACACAATGAAGTTTGTGGTTAAAAAGAAACCGAACGGAATTAAATGTTCTCATCTTTTGTTCAGTTGGATAAAAACAGTATTATTTTTGTGTTCGAAAGATGACAAGCAGGGAAACGTTTTTTTTTTAATAATTTTCTTCACAAACTCTATTAGCGTTTGTGTTTTCCACAAATCTACCAATCCGAACACTAATGAGCGATATTTAGTCTTTATTTTCGAACACTGCTTTAAACTAATTTGCTTATTATATTATTTATATTGATCTATCTATCATTTGAAAGTTGTAGAGATTTTTGTAGAGACCACTTTTTTAACTCGTAGGAAAAAAAGGAACTTCTTTCGGGCTGCGCACAGAGGGGTGAAATCACAAAAAATGGAGATTAATTAAACTACTTATCCAATTTTAAAAATTCTTTCACTATTAGAATGCTACGTTATCACTGAGTGACATAGGCTACACATCTTTTGGAAAAGTGGGCGGTGCCACTCCCCCCCATTAAAAATCGCTCTAGCGGCCATAGTAATAGACCGATTGTCATGAAACTTTCCTAATGTTTTACTGTTGACCTGCTAATAGTCCTGGGATATACTTGGTTATGATTGGATAAAGGGGCGTGGCACAGCCCATATAACCTGAAACTTAGAACGGATATATCTCATGAACTAGGCATGAATATGAGATTTGGTATATCTGTTAATCGTACAATATGAATTACATCCAATGTGGAATAAGGCGGTGTCACGCCCCCTTTTAAAAAATAGCTCTGGCTCAGTCGGATTTTTTTTTTTAAAAAGTAATAAAATTTTTACATAGTTATCAATTTATTTTTAACAAAATTACGTAGACGAAAGGAAGATTATTGTATCATATATGTAACTTCGGGACTCAAAGCAGATATTAAAATTGTTCGATCGTGTACGGATGTGTCTGGTGAGCGTTTTGTTCAAAAATATAAATAGCTTGTATATACATATTATAAGACATATGTGTCTAACCTGCTATTTTAAAAAATATGCCCGTCGTCATCTGTATCATGATTTGTGCCTTCTTCGTCAAAACTGAAGGCGAAACTAGTAGATCTACTACTGATTTTGGAAGTTGGCGGAATTTTTTTTTTGGAAATATTGTTTTTCCAGATAGGATTGGATCTGAACTTAGTAGCAACCTATTTAATATGTCTCGATTGCAATCCTCCCGACTACTTTTGCGAGAAAAATGTTCTCTGTAGTTTTTAAAATCTTTGTTTCGGGCTTCCTGGGCTTCCTCAGACAGTTCACCGATCGGTAATAGCCCGTGCGAAATGATTTCTGGCCATGTATTAAAAACTTATGCAAGGTTGGAGGCATGCTAAGCCACTGATACTTCTTAACAAAAAGTCGAGCTGTATTCTGAGCAAATAATCTAAATTTTTCTACATTAATATCATGACCACATGATACGGCAATTAATATTGTGTGCATGTCCTTAATCAGCTCCAGATCTAGTTTCGTAATATCTGCTGTGATTTCAGCGTTTTCAAAAAATCTTCGTGCTGTGTTGCCATCATTTGAATTGCCGAAGCCGGGCTTAGGTTGGTAAATAATAAGTCCAGTTTTTTCCTAAATTCCGTTTGAATACGACTCTTGTTTTCAGCAACAACAAATTTTTCGAAATCGGTTCTTGCCTGCCATTTTTTAATTGGTAATTTATATGCCACGTGAAGAAGACATTCATAAAAACGTATCCAACCATGCAGTATAGAAAGACCGAACTCCAATTTTTTAACCTCTTTAGCGATCATTCTTCCAATGTCGTTAAATTCTTTACTCGTGGATCCACATAAATAACAATGACAATGACAATTATAACAACGAAAATGTAGACAAAGCAAACAAAAGACAAGAACTGGTGTTTTTTGCTTGAGTGACTATTTTCACAATTAATTTAATAAAAAAATTTCGCGCAAAAACGCGCAACATCTTATTACTGAATATGAAAGCCTAGGAACTGTTGTTTCTTAACAAATTAATATTCTAACGCCAACTAACACCATTCATATTTAAATATCCACGAATATTTTGAAAATAGCCAAAATTGAGACATATTTTAAAAAAATTTTTAAAAATACTTCTACACAATTTTTGTTAACGCAATTATTTTTAGAATAACGCTAAAATACCTGAGGTTGAAGTTTCCATAGTAAAAGTATTACTTTTGACTTGCGAAAAACTATATATTAAGTGTCGAAATATACCGAATTTCAAATAACACTATTGTGCGCGAATAGCTCAAAAATTGCTTAACTTTAATGCAATGCATCTTGACAAGTAAACAACATATGACATTGAAATTTTCAGTAGTGATGTAGAATTTTATATACTGTAATCGGCTACTAAATATTTTTCAAAAAAACTAATTTTCATTTTTCAATTAATATCCATTTTTTGCGATTTCACCCCTCTGTGCTGCGTAAGGACTTTTGAAAAAAGTAGATAACAACTCTGGTATAATCACTTAATACTTTCTAGTCGAAAAGCATTAGCAGCGCTAAAGTGGTTGACACTCCGATTTACTTTGATAGTTGAGGTAATTAAAAGAGCATAATCCCCAGCGTCAATGTCCTTCATCGGCAATGTCGTGATTGGCCTTAATATGTTTAGCAATGATAAGTAAGGACAGCTTTCCACTATCGAGGACGTCTTCAATTTTGCTTTCATACTTTAAAATAAACATGTAAAAAAGTACAGTTGGCCAAGCCCGACTATATGATACCCTACACCACAGTATTTTAAAACACTTTTACGAGAGTGCACCCTATTTGGCACCAATGGAGAATCATGCTTATGTGTCCATATCAGTGTTGGGTATTTAAAATACAAAATACTTTCAGGTTATGTATTTTAAATACAAAATACATACTTCCATTAATTGTACATCCGTATTTCAAATACAAAATACATCCACATTTTGTACATGTATGTATTTAAAATACAAAATACACCATTTTGATTCAAACCAAAAAATACATCAGATAAAACTTATTAACAATTGTTTCCTTTCATAAATTGCAGATTTTAAATGTAGCATCAGACAAACAGTTTCTTGTTGGAGAATAAATGAAACCTGCTGAAGAAAATAATCTTTCTACAGGTCCTAATGAGCACGAACTTGTATTAAATTCTATGAATACTCATTTGATATATTGATAGCAGTCAAGAGTGATAATGTTTGCTCTTGTCACTGAGGAATCTGACAAATTCCAACTCCAAATTCGATGTTCTAGATTCACCATCATTCTAATCTACGAAAACAACATCAAAATGCAAACAATAAACTGACAAAATATATTTTGTAAACTATGTTTTTAAAATACAAAATACTCCTATTGTTTATGTATTTAAAATACAAAATATAAAATACTGTATTTCTCACATCGTAAATTTTTTCACATGAAGTGTGAAACAAAAAATTCCATCGTTTCTCGATTTGCGAGAAAAAAGTGTTTCTGTATTTAAATGCGAAAACAGACAACACAGATTCAGTTTTAACTGGAATATTTCCAGTAATTAACCCTCTCATGCCCGAATTAAAATGGGCGTGGCTAAAATTTATTTGAGTATACATATAAAATAGAGTTGACCTCAATATCAACTGACAAAAATTTCAATGTCCTAGGTGTCCTGGTTCAAGAGCTACAGGATGTTGCGTATATGCAACATTGGGTAATGGTGTTAAAAATTTAAATACAAGTTGATTTTTTTTAAATGCAGTTTATTTCAATTTATGTATGGTAGGATACAAAACAATTTTTTTGCGGATTGGAGCACAAGTGCACATTGCATTTGCTGCATTTACAGCTTGGAAACCCAGTGTTGCATAGCCTACATCTGCCCCTTGTTCCCCATTCCGGCCAATGATTATAACCATCAAATCGTAGGGATTTTGCAGGCTCTGCAACATATGCTCTTTTATAGGGGTTTGATTTAGAACCCGTAGATGGAGCTGGTGATAATGGAGCTGGTGATGATTGAGCTGGCGATGATGGAGCTGGTGATGATGGAGCTGGTGATGACGGAGTCGATGGAGAAGGTGATGAAATTCTTGAATTCATTGTCAAAAGGAGTGATGATGGACGACCTCTCTTTTTTGCGACTACTGAAGTTTGACTTGCGTTTAAGAGCTCTGTAGCAACATCTAATTGGAAATTTATAAACGGCATATGCTTCAATTGGCCGTCTGTATGTGTGATGTCTCTACGGTACAACAACCAACTGTTTACTAATATCGAATTTATGCACCAGTACACTATGCGCATGTACTATTTATTTGAGCGGTGGTTGATTTTGTACAATTCAAGCAGCATGTCCGCCAGATCAACCCCTCCCATGTGCTTGTTGTAGCATTCTACTATACCTGGGCGAGGTATAGTTATAAACTTCTTCTCTTTGCGGCACCATCTCTTACATTCACTCATGGGGTTCTTACCTGCATAGTTTGAAACCAGTTGTACACTCTTATTGTTATACCAACGACAAGCAATCAAGTTGTGCGTTGCTTCATATTTGAAATCGCTTGATCCTCGTCCTCGTTTTTGAAGTTCCTTCTCACTAATTAGAGTACAATTTTTCAATCGGTTGTTTCTTATTGTACCAACGGCTAATATGCCTTTTTCTTTCAGAGCAATCATCAAGCTTATCGAAGAAAACCAATTGTCAAAAAACAGTTTGAAATTTTGGTTTACTGGTATATTGGATGATAAAGATAACACAATGTCTGATGATATTCCTAAGCCATACGACTTGCACGTTCCTTCTCCAATGTAGAGAGTAAAATCATAAATAATCCCAGATACACCAGCGCTAGTGAACATTTTGAAACCCCACTTGTGGGGCTTCATTGGAAGATATTGTTTCAAACTATGTTGACCTAAGAAAAGAATTTATTATTGTATTATTCAGAAATATATTACTTATGTTCACAAATAATAAGATACCTTTATATGCAAGTATTTGCTCATCAATGCTTTGGCATTCTTCCTGTGAAATTTCATTGAATTTTTTGGAGCCCAACAAAGGCCGAACTTTGTATAACTTGTCGTACCCAGGAGTTCCTTTCTGAGGCTGGTTAGTATTATTGTTCAAGTGGAAAAACTGTTTGATTTTTTCGAATCTGTTTCTTGGTAATGCACTTGCAACGGCCGCTAGTTTGAAATTGGCCGCCCACGCAATTCTATATGTTGGTATTTTCACAACTGCAAGGTATAGTAGAATGCCAACAAACCTTTTTATTTCAGGAACAGTACATTTCAATTCTATGCCCTTTGTTTGCATGGCATATAAGTTCGTTTCATCACATATTTTCTGCCCATCCGCAAAGAAAATAGTAAAATATTCGATAGGTTTTTTCACCGCATTGATGCATAATTTACTTTTCCAGCTGGTCTCGCTTTCCATTAACTCTGTACTCCTCCACCTCAAACTCTGTAAATCAATTTTTTCCATCACCTCCTGTGCAACGTTTTCATTTTCACATAAATCTTCATCATTTTCGGTTGTAATAAATTGGTCAATCAAACCAACTTGCATGTTTTCAGATCTGTTATCCAAAGTTTCTTCTATAATTCTGTCCATATTTCCATCTTCTTCTTCTTCTTCATTTTCCTCGTCAGCCGAATCATTCCAATCAAAGTTGGCAAATTTTTCAATTTCAGCCTGAGTTAGACCTTTTGGGCGCATCTTAGAATGTGCATACAAAAATAAGTTGTTATTTTTGGAAAATGACCACAATAGACCAATGTTGCATATACGCAACACTACATTTACAAAATTATAACAGACAAACTAAATAATATTTTCATGACGAGTTTTTTTTAAATTACTCACTTACCTTTTACTATGTAGTTATTGAACTTGGTTTTAGAATGAATTAATTATATTAATCAAAGTTATTTTCGGGAATACAAAATTTATTATGTATGTATGACGTGCTAAATTTCCAGTTTTTCATATTTGATAAATACACTGAAATTTATTGTTGAGGGAAAGCTAGCTTCTATGCGTATTTCACTGATTGCTTAGGCCAGCTCATCAGGAAACCTTTTTCTAAGATTTTAGAAAGGCCAAAAATATTATACAAATAAAACCCTAAAGCGAATAAGAATTATAAACACTAAAGTCTTACTTGTAACAATATCAAAGCCAAAACAAAACACCAACAATAAACAGTGAGTTTATCTTTTCTTACATTCCCCTACAATTGGTTGGGTTCTTTCCGACTCGAATTGTAGATGTAAGTGGGTAAAAAGAAAAAACAAAATTAAAAAACAAACTGCTTCATTCTACTGTCTTCGTAAGAAAACAAAAATAACTTTGATAATATACATACTTGCATGTGCCCGTGCAAAAGAACTGAATTGGCAAATTGTTTTTTTTTGTTGTTGTTTTCTTACGAAGACAGTAGAATGAAGCAGTTTGTTTTTTAATTTTGTTTTTTCTTTTTACCCACTTACATCTACAATTCGAGTCGGAAAGAACCCAACCAATTGTAGGGGAATGTAAGAAAAGATAAACTCACTGTTTATTGTTGGTGTTTTGTTTTGGCTTTGATATTGTTACAAGTAAGACTTTTAGTGTTTATAATTCTTATTCGCTTTAGGGTTTTATTTGTATAATATTTTTGGCCTTTCTAAAATCTTTGGAAAAGGTTTCCTGATGAGCTGGCCTAAGCAACCAGTGAAATGCGCATAGAAGCTAGCTTTCCCTCAACAATAAATTTCAGTGTAATTATCAAATATGAAAAACTGGAAATTTAGCACGTCATACGGAAATCGTATTAATTATATTAATGTTTTTAACACTTTTTTAAAACAACGTTTTTTTGCAAAATGAATTTTTCAACTTCGCTCTCGGTAGAATAGCTACTAACTGAACACGTGCAGATCTCACTACCAACTAATGCTTACAGCTTTAACAATACATGAAGTTATAATTCTGCGAAAGGTTAAAAAAAAAATATTTAAAATAGCGGTACTTAGACGCTCATAAACACAATGTTGCATATACGCAACATCGGGCATGAGAGGGTTAAGTGTCAAATGAAAGCGAAACGTCAACAAAAGAAATAAATATAATAAAAACAGGGCTGCCAGATTTGACGATTTATCTTAATTTTGCCGATTTTTGATCCGAAAATAGCAAAGTGCCGATTTGTTGATATTTTCTAAAAAAAGTGACGAAAGCAAAAACCAAATCAACTATAGTTTATAACTTTATTGTAGCTTTCTATAAAAATTCATATTGAATTTTTCAATTTCAAACACTTCATATTTTGTGGCGTTCAAAATTTAAAAAAACAATATGAATTTCTGAAGAAAGTAACAACAAATTTATATATTTGATATGTGATCTTCTTAGCTTATGTGGGCACTTTTGTGCCAAACCAATATTTCGGCAAGAAAAAAAAGTTGATTGTCTATAAACCGTTTTTTATGAACAGATATTTACAATTTTTATTACCTAAGTCTATTACAGGTAGAAAAGAAAAAGTAAAGTTAATAGTTATAAGAATAGGTTAATTATTGATTTATGGGTAAAATGGGTATCACTCATATCTCAGCCATTTGTGAACCGATATTTTTAAATTTCAATAATATCCTACTTGGACTACAAACGATACAAATTTAAAAAAATGTCGTCAATTCTAGGTTTTTCGCAAAAATAAAAACTCTAAATATTTATTATACTGTCATTTAAGCGGATTTAATTTAAAAATTTTTAATTTATTGGTATTTGTATATACATATATAATTTAAATAAGTTTGTATGTTTATTTTATTAATCTTGACTTCTTTTTGTTTTTATAAAAATATTTATTTTATTTTTTGTTAATATTTATTTTTAATATTATATTTTGTCACGCCTTCAGGAAAAAAAACAATTTTAAATTGTTATCGTATCAGAGAAACTAAATAATTTTATAAAAAATAGACCTCAAGCTTAATAAAATAAATATAAATTAAAACAAATTAAGTTCGAACAATAGACAATTTATATGTACATATGTATGTATAAAATACCCAAGAACTCTGACTATGTTTTTGTTTGATTTTGTTTAATTCAAAAATCGAACAAAATTTGTTTATAATTCATTTTAAATTGTCCGATTTTTTAAAACAAAAAGACGATCTTTTTATTTTTCTCAAGAAATTGACGATGTTTACGCAAATTTATCTGGCAGCCCTGAATAAAACCAAAACAAGGAAAGGCTAAAAATATAACAATGGTGTTTTCTTTATTTCCATCATTTAAATTATGCATTCATAATTAAAATTCTTTTTATTTTTTATTTATATTAAAAAAATAGTAGTATGTATATACATATTTTAAATTTAAAATATCTATATTTTATTTTTCTCGCATCAATTTCAAATGTGACTTATTTTTACAGTTCTTGTAAGAAACTTTTCGCAAAATATTGTTACAGAAACCCTTTTTCTCACATCCTTCCAATAATTGCTGGAAAATTATTTAAATGACAGATAATTCTCGCAACGGAAAGATACAGAAACACTTGTGTGAGAAAAACCATTTTTTGTTTCATTTTGCACTGTTTCTGTCCCGATTCACTGGGTTCATGCGGAAAATTTTACGATGCGAGAAATACAGAAACGGGCTACTGGTCCATATAAATATGGATCTATCTATGTTTTAAATTTCATTAAAATCGGTTTAATTCAACAAGCTTGGTTCTTGTGCCAATAAGAACCTATCAGCCAAATTTTATCAAATGATCTCCAAAATTGCGACCTGTACTTTGCGCACAAGATTACATGGACAGCCAGCCAGCCGGACGAACAACGTTAGATCGACTCAGAATGTGATTCTTAGTTTATCGGTATACTTTAAACAAATTTTAAGGTGTTACACACATCAGCACAAATGCATAATACCCCAGTTGGCAATGTCGTGCACGAATCATTGATGATTCCTGCACGACAATGTTAATTCCTGCACGACACGTAAGGGACAACTAATGCAAATCGTCGACGATTTTTTCGAACAAGTGTCGCGTAAATCGTGCACGACACAAAGAAAGACAATGTCGCTCAGCCTGTCGTACACACACGAATGTGTGCAAGACAATATCTCATAGCTTGTCGTTGATGACCACATACACGGCATTCTCATCCATATTGTCGTTGATGACCACATGCACGACATTGTCATCCATATTGTCGTTGATGACCACATGCACGACATTGTCGTCCATATTGTCGTTGATGACCACATGCACGACATTGTCGTTCACATTATCGTTGATGACTATATAGACGACAATAGATTCTACTTTATCGTCAACGACTGCGTATAAGACAATGTCGATGAAGTTACAAGAGTAACAGCTTACACGACAATGTCGCCTATAAACCTAAAGGAATAAATAAAAATAGCACATACATTTTTTTAAAATCAGACCTTAGTCTTTGAGTTCTCAGACTTGACTGACTGATTCTCTTCCTTTTCTTTGGTTGTTTTTTATTATTATGTATCGTTATTTTACAGTTATTTTTATTTTTTATTGGGAATAAATTATTTTTGTTTGTTTAGAAGACAGCTTACAAGACAATGTCGCTCATGTTGTCGTGCATACACTTCAATACAGGACAGCTTACAAGACATTGTCGTTCATATTGTCGTGTTTAGTAGTTTATAGAGGACACCTAACAAGACAATGTCGGTCATGTTGTCGTGCATACACTTTAATACAGGACAGCTTACAAGACACTGTCGCTGACATTGTCGTGTTTAGTGGCTCATAGAGGACAGGTTACAAGACACTGTCGATTGTACTGTCGTGTATAGTTGTTGATAGAGGATACCTTACAAGACAATGTCGGTCATGTTGTCGACGATACATTCGGGTAAGGGACAACTTACAAGACGCTGTCGCTCATACTGTCGTGGATGGATTTTGATAAGGGACAGCTTACAAGACAATGTCCGTCATGTTGTCTTTGTTACACTTTGATAAAGGACAGCATGAAAGACAATGTCGGTCATGTCGTCGTTTATAAACTTCTGTAAAAGACAATGCACTAGACAATGTCGAGTATTTTGTCGTGCATAGAGGTCGAGTATTTTGTCGTGCATAGAGGACATTTCGTGCATAAATTGTTGACGACAGTGTCGTCGACGGCAGTTTGGCCAACAGGGACCCTCTCCACTATTGTGGTGTGCGTATAAAAATAAAACTGTCACGTTAAAAGTTTTTTTATTGATTAAAAAACGATTAACCTACCCGAGTATTCATTGTACGGAGCTGTGAACATAATCTATCACTGTTGTTAAATTTTTTTTTCTTTTTCTGTTTGCATGTGTCAAAAAAAAAATAAGAAACGAATCGACAGCACTGAAAAGGCTGTTAAAAAATTACTTTCGCAAAAAATTCTGCAAAGATATTTATAAATCGTTTTGTGCAAAATGATTTTATTTATATGTTTTTATGTAAATATATGTAAATTTACTTCTTAAATGGATAAAGAAATATTTGATTATATAAATACATTTAAACAGTGTATTTGTGTATATATGTATGTATATGCCCTGCAAATAATATTTGAACACCTGACCCATTTTGATTAAATGGTGTATACAATGGAGTAGTATTAAAACTATACAATGAAGTAGTATTTAAACTACTCCTTTGTAGTGGGTTATATGGTCTGCCCTAGGACATCATAACGTTAATAAGACTATGTTGTAGTACCTTCTGGACTTAATTTTACACGCATCTGGACTTCATTTTACACGCGTGTTTGGACTAGTCCTATGATTTGCAGGGTTTTTATCGCACAAAAAAACCATAAACGGTGACAACTCAAAATTTACTCATGTTCAGGAGAGGCTAAAAACTGTTTTTAACTAGTAAGAGTGCCCTATTCGCCTGTGCCGAATCTTTGATACCCTCACCGAGAGTTAGAATATTTCAGGAGTTTGCTTTATATGCAAGCTATGATTTATTGATAAATCTTTATAAAAACTGACATTACAGTATGTATTATAATTCGTTGCGGCTGTTAACGTTTTAAATATTATTTCAAAAGGTCATATAAAATTTAATTTGACCAAGTTAAAATAAAATACAATGATTTGTTTCAGAAATATTTTAAGGCATGTTTAAGTGATTTGCAGAACGCGATTTTATATTGGACCTATTGAAAATAAATCATCGATCGTTTAATTTGAAAGAGTACAGTGATGGAAAATTCAGTACTATGGTACTTTTTTCAGTACTTTTTTATTTTTTTTTTTTTTTTTATAATTTTCCTAAGCTAAACCCGCGAAGCTTTATGCTTGTCTGCAGGAATGAAACCAGAGTCTCTGGCGGGAATCGAACCCGCAACCCCGGCGCTGATAGACTAGCTCGCTACCACCTAGCCTACCGGGGAATTACATACAAAATTGTAGACGTTTTGAGCAAAAACATAATTCCTCCGGAAAAAATGATTGCACTTACGGCTGATAATTGCAGTGTAATGATGGGGCAATTTAATGCCCCAAATTTGTTCGTAAGTGGCTGTGTATGCCATAATTTAAACTTAGCTTCGTCTGCTGCTTATTTATGTCTACCTAATGAAATGGAAACATTTATGAAGGAAATACGTTAAAGAAGAAATTTTCAAGACTTTTTTGGAACAGAAGTTCACGTATTTCTAAAGAATGCCCAAACTAGATGGTTTTCAAGACAGGCTGTGGTTGAAAGATTTTTGTAGCAATGGGGACCTCTAACGTATTTTTGTAATTTAAGTAACTTTGAAAGCGGACATAAAAATTAACGCCTTAAATTTATTGGAACTAAAATTTTAAACGTTGAAACAAAGTTGTATTTTTTATTTTTGTCATACATTTTAAAAATCAATTCCCAATTTCGTGCGTTGGCGGATTTACCAGCAATAAGGGTAGGTAGGGATTATTTTACACCTTATATAAACCAAACATTACGGTCGCAAAATCAACACCATCCCGTCGGAAAATCCTTTTTAACAGATCCTTAGGCCGGTTTGTTTTATTGAAATTGTATTGGCAATCGAATTGTCATATTTCCAAAACGCTCTTATTTAGGTAGATCAGTAATTGTTATACGACTCTTTCAGAGAGTCGCAAAAGGTTCATTCCAGGTTTAAAATACGAGCGTGTCAAAAAATGAATAAAAAAGTAATAAATAAAAAAAAAATTATTTAGATGTTATTGTTTTTGTTACTAATCAGATAATCATAAGAAGGGTCTTTTAGGAGTTGTATATTAAACATAATCGACGATTATTATTAATACGATTTTTTACGACGATTATTTATTAATTTTTTTAATATAATTAAATTTTATTCTCTCACATGTACCTACATGTCCTGTGTGAATTCAACACACTTAAGAGAAACAAAAACAAAACAAATGTCACGAATTATTGCGTCAAATATTTTGGAAAATTGGGATTATTCCAGATTTTTATTATAACACATCTAATAAATTCAATTTTTTATAAATATTTTTCACATTTTAACAGATAAAATCAGTTCTTATTGCAAAAATAAAAATTTATAATTTTTGACGTAAAATTTTTATGGCCGATTTTAAATTAGTTTATCAGAGTGGCTAATTATAGTATTAATGTGTTTAAAAAGGAATAAAAATTGGCAGCTTTAACATAAACCCTTTAAATGCTTAAATTACATTGTTCCACACATTCTTTTCAGGGTTGCCGTTGACAATTTCGAAAAAGTGTCATAAAAAGGGTATTTAAGAAAATAAAGGGTCAAATAGGGTTATTTTAAAGTAAAATAGGTTCAAGTTTATTAGTATGTATTAAATAAACACATTATACTTGAATAAAAGTAATTATACATCTTTCAATTATAAATCAATCTTAAAACTAAGAAACAATTAACTGGTACATTCCTTTGATAATACGCAAGAATTTGGAAGTTGTTTTTAATGCACTTTAAATTTAATTTTTATAATTTTTGTTAAAAAATTCTGTTTAATAGAGAAATAATTGTATAATATTTGTCATAAAATTATTGTACTACAGAAATCTTATTAATAAACGACGTTTAAAATTCTTGCGTTTTACGTTTTCGATTTTCAGAACATCCCTGAATGTTTATAATTTTTTAGAAATACTTATTCTTTATTTTGTAATTTGTTCTTCACTTGGAGTCCATTCTTCCAGCTCCGATTCGAGCAAATTGAGAGAGGAAAACATGGACTCACAAGTTTCTATATTTTAAGTTTGTTTGTAAATTGTGTCCGTGGACACTATGACGCTGGGCGTTAGACATGCTACCAATTTGTATATGTATTTTCACAAAACTCGTGACAACTTTCGTAAGGAATGTGGAAAGTTGTACTTAATTTCAAAAAGAGTCATAAATTTTGTTAAAATGATACAAAGGGATAAATTAAAAAAAGGGTCACAAAAAGTGTCATTGGCATAAAAAAGGGTCAAAAGTGACACTTTAGTGTCACAACGGCAACGCTGATTCTTTCAAAAACAATCTAATGGCTACAGTACCATCTTAATTTCTAAATTTTCCATCACCGGTAGAGTATTAAACAAACTTAGTATACCCTTAGTATTCACCACTAGTGGTGAATTATATAAAAGCCTAAATTATGCTATAAACACATTCGAGACAGCAAGCTACCGACTTCAATATGTCAAACATAGAATACATGTGTGTATATGGAAATGATTATTTTCACGACGACACGGCTACATGGCTGCAGGTTGTTGTCTGTTCTTATTTTGTCGTTGTAGTCAAATTAAACTAATTTCTATTTTTGTCCACTACAAAACAGAAAAAGTGTTGCTAATATTAAAAAATATTTAAGGAATAAGTGCTTGAAAATATTTCTTTTGTTTAACAGAAAAGAATACGCTTGAAATTGAAAATTATATAACTTTTTAGTATCCTTGAAAGAAGTTCTATAGGAAGATTTTTTCGGGCTTACGCTTTCCTCGTTTAGGAGTTATAGGACTGAAATTTGTAAAATATTTTATCTATATCTCTTTAGCTTTAAAAAGAAAAATTATTCAAAGTGTTTTTCACATGGCGATTAACCAATTTAGAGCCAATTTAATATCTATATTCGTATTCCGTGGCTGATTTTTAATTACAAAATTAGCTTTTAAAATATAAATAATATCGATATAGCAATTATTATCTAACCCTTAGATATTTGCTTAATAACGTTTTACGGGTTTTCAGCGTTGCGGAACACTTATTAATTATGTACACATTGCAATAATAAAATTTGTAACTAGTACGTTAATTACTACCACATATATATTTTTACTCAATAAATCTTAATAAATTTAAAATTTTACATGATGGAGTTACTAATTACATATTTGTTTGATTAAATATTTTGACAAAATTTTAAGTGTTGTTGAAAAATCTATCAAGAAATATTAATATTTGAAATTGGTTCTTAACAGGCTTATAAATCGGAATTTTTAATTCATCATGTGAAAGACATTTCGAAGTAGTTTCTTATAATACCAATACTATTTAGATCCAGTTTTCAAAGTTATTGATAAGGGGACCGTTCGTAAATGCAGTAGTTGGGTGTCTCTTGCGCAGAAGTAAAGTTTAATGTTCATAAAAGCATCACTTGTAAGAAACTTGGCATCACTCTCATGTTTCAAAAGTTGTTTTATGCTGTCATGCCGCAGCTCTGCAGCAAATTTTTTTCTGATGCAATAAATTTTGACATAAAAAAAATCGTTTTATTTTTCTTTTGTGATGCTTTTTCTTGTAATTTATAAGAACACTGTCACTTTTTTTCAACATTTTCAATAGAATTTGTCATCGATATTGTTGATAACATTTATTTATTATTTTATGTTTGCCCATTAAACTTTTGAAATTTAGCTCGTGTTCAAAAATTCAAACTTTGCACAGCTGTTGTGCAGTAAAAAAAGTATTAAGGCCCAACCATAATGTGCTTAAGTTGGCTTAATCAAATGTGCGAAAACATGTAAATTAAATAATGCAAACCATATTGAACTTAAGGCAACTTTTTACTAAATTTAATGAAACTGTCTTTTGCTTAAGCAAGGTGCGAATCGAATCGCACATTCTGTACGGAATCAAATGTTTTTTATTTGTTGTTTTTTAAAGTACATTTGAGATACTTTTTGTTAATTTTTGACAGTAGGTTAAGCAAGGCTATGCATATTACGGTTGGGCCTTTAGCATTACAACTGCAACTGGTAACCACGCATCAGCAACAACATTATGCATCACTGCAGCAGTGATGTATAGCTTTTATATATTTACGTACGTACCCAACGTGTTCTGAAACTTTTATGACGTGCGATGACGGAACAAAATTTTTATTTTATAAGCAGTATATATTTTTTTATGTAATCTGCTGTTAAAATTATATTGTTTATTAGTTCCAAAAAAACAAACAAAATTAAAATATTTTAAATGATTTTTAATAAATTCGTTTGTTTTTACGCTATAAAATGTATTATAAATAAGTATTTATATATTTATTGGCTTAAATTAAGTGTGTTACGAGTCTTGAATAATGCATGTTTTTCCATTTCATAAAAGTTTAAAAAAATGATAGTGGCACCACTGAAATATAAATACACAATAAAAAAACAGCTGTTTTTAATTTTTCAATTGTAGCTGTCGTCTTCAAAATAATTCAGTAGCTGTCTACACGACTGTAATTGCACCCAGCAGCATTTGTAGTCGTGTGTTCGTGTATCCTGCTGTGGTGAATGTGTTTAATGCATTAGACCCAATTTCAATACGTTTATACATTTTTTTTAGTATTTTTTACGTCTTAAGGTGCTTCCTTCACGAGATTCAGCAGTGTGATTTTTAATCTTATGAAACTTTGAACGACTTATTCTTACTACAATAGCATTATTCCTTACGGTTTTCGGCATAATGAAGTGCTCTCCAAGAGTGGGATTTACATGGGGCCTATTTAAAATTATGGACAGATCTTCAGAAAATTTTGTTGTGTAAAAAATAGTATTTGTGCAAATTTTAATGAATATCGGTTAAATAAATTGACAATGGAATTTAAATCCCAAGAAAAACTTTGGAAATTTATTTAAGTTTTTGTATTAAAAATATAAAATTTTTAATGAGGTTGTTAATTTGTTGGCTCATAACTTTTTTCCTACTGATCCTTTTCTGCTGGATTTCAATCACAAACTGCATAGGAATGAGCAAAAATGCGTACACATAACATTCACCTTGCGCCGGAAATCATGCCCACCAATGCGAAAATAACGTAAGCGCCAAAAATTAAATTTTACAGGAGAGAGTTTTTTGTATTTTATTTCATAAAAATTTTGTATGAAATTAGTCGCTTACGATATAATTGTTCTTGCTATAAAATCATAAAGGTACCTTATGTGACCATGACACATTAGGAGATGATGCAAGTGTTGCCAATTAAGTCATTTATTAAAAAAAAATAAAATTTAAAATTATATCGTGCACATTATTTTCGAGGTTAGGGCTCGATTTGATATAAATAAAAAACTACTTCGTCACCATCAATTCTAGGGTTTTCGGATTTTTGTTTTAAGTTAATTCATAAAATTTAGAAGCGTTGTTTTAGCGTTAAACGATTCGTTATGACTTGCCAACCATTACTAACTAAACAGAAATATTAACACAGTTGTGAAAGTCAACATGCAGCTAAGAATCACCCTTTATATATATTTTTTTGGGTTTACAATCAATATTGTAGAAATAACAATCGGAATGACAAAACTATACGTATGTATATACCCTTTGCACCAGCGGTGATAGGTATTGAAATGGGCAAATAAATGTACGTAGTGTGCGAAGAGGGCAAATATAATCAATAGAAAATTGGCATTATATTTGAAATAAAAAAATAGTACCTTAATAGTTGTATTAATATTTCGTTTGTGCTTTATAATTTTCGTCGTTTTATTCGGCACGACTGAAAATTGCCTATAGCACTTGTTTGTTTAAGTATAGAGAATTTTATTTGCAGAATATTTTTTTCATTACTAAAAAATACTATAAGTGAAAAATCTGTCACGTACGGTATATCACGAACGAAATTATATTTTTGTCATTTAAAACTAATCAAAAAAATAGTTTTTCTGATTACTTATTTGGTTTAGTTCAAGAATTAAATGAAAAGAAAACCACTCGTACGATTCACATATTTTTACGTGTCATTTTTTTATATTCAGCATCCTTTGATTAAAACATAGTAACAAAATTATTTTCCAGTTACTCCTGTTTTTGCAAAAAAAAAAAAAAATACATACATACATATGTATGGTAGGTATATACATTTGTATATGTATAGGCCTGAAAATATCACGTATGAAAACATAGAAAAAACCATTTAAAAAGTTGATAACCAATTTATAAAATTAAAGTATGTCAAATAAGAAAAAAATTTAATTCGCTATAGCAAAAAAGTTGGTTAAGAAACAGAAAAACATTATTGCGCTCATATTATGTAGATTAGATTTAAAATCCTTATTAATCTAGTGCGCTGACATTGCAATTTTTTGCCATTAGTATGATTTTGTTCTTATAAAAAAAAGAGGACTGAAAGTTTTTTATGTAAAGACCCAACTATAACATGCTTAAGTTGGCTTAAGCAACTGTGCAAACCATAATGAACTTAAGGAAACATTTTAAGTTTTATGAATCTGTCATTTGCTTAAGCAACCTGCGAAACTGATCGCACAATCCGTGCGAAACAAAACTTAAAAAGGTAATATTTTTTTTTTGTTTTTTTTGTGTACCAAATTTAAAATTTTTTTTAAAAATAATAAGAAAAATTATATTAAGAAATCCCTAAATGAAAACGTTAAGTAAAAAAAAAATTATTTTATTTTATTTGTACACGTTGTTGTTGTTTTTTATTTTGTTTTTCTTAACCTACTTACAACTACAATTAATGTTGAGAGAATTTCAACTAATTGTAGTGGGGAATGTAAGATGAGATGAAGCTACTGTTTATTGTTGATGTTGTTTTGTTTAAGCTTTGATATTATTACAAGTAGAACTGTTGCTATAAGTCTTAAGGCCTCGTTACTCTTACGTAAATGTTGCGGATACGTAAACGTTGCGGTCGACTTGAAATGTTGGTAGTTACTACAAAAACGTAAACGTGTCATATGGTGTTGAGGTGTATGTGTGTACTCGTACATATGTATGTATGTAAATTATTATTTGTTTTGATTTTGCTCACAGCCTTGTTGCAAGACATGTTGCTAATATTCTTGTTTAAAATCGCCAATACATACCGATACCGGCGCTTTTGTACAAAAAAATAAAATACCTTATACATATCTGTGGCATTTTGACAAAACATCTTAAGTCGTGATAAGATATCAAAAAGCTTTAAAAAAAACTCGCTGAAAAAATCATTTTTATCAAATAATAAAAAAAACCAAACTTAAAGAAAAATTTCGTTTATAATACAAAATTTTAAAAATGCAAACAAAAATGTTGTTTGAATCAAAATTCGTATGATTAGCAAAATTTTTTTCGACTTTTTGAATTTGACTTAAGATGTTTTGTCAAAGTGCCATAGATATATATTTACATATCCAGCACAAAATTTGCTTTAAAAAATTTTATTTTTTTATCTAGTTTTTATTGCGCCTGAGAATCTAGTTTTGGTGTTATGGACCTTAACACATTTTTAGCCCTTATTAATATCTCTTCAAATGAAACTTGATACAACCAATGTGTCTAAGCAAAAATTGAAAAAAAAAATTTTTTATAATATTTTATTGTAAACTTAAGCGCAATAATGAGAAAAATAAATAAATATAATATATGTATGTTTTTAAAAAAGACCTCAAGCTTAAATAGTTCAAAATAATTATAAAAAAAGAAAGGTCAAATAAAAATAAATAATATATATATTTAATATAATAAGGTTAAGGCGAATATTCGGAACTATGCGCTAATTTTTTTCTATTTGCATTGTCAAAAATGTATGCAAATAATTATTTTACAATAAAATCAATATTCGAATCAGCTGTTTTATGTTTTGGCTCATGTGTTTACAGCTTTTAATCAAATTTTTATTTAATAATTTTATAAATTATGATTTTTGCGTTAAAATATTGTTAAAACTTGTGTTGTAAATGTAAATGAAATTTATAGATAAGAAAATAAGAAGTAGAAATACAGTAAACATACAAATGTACATATGAAATAAATGCCATCGTTGTATAACTTGCATTTGTTGTTTATATTTGTGTAATTTTATTGTTTTGTAAATATATAGCGAATTTAGTTAAAATACAAAAACATTTGTTGTTTCAAACTTATAAGTAAATAAAATGACCATAGAAAAAGTGAGAAAAAGGCTTTTGCAAATTTGCAGCAGCCCGCTGCCGGAAACATGCAAAAATACCATTTTAACATTTATCAATTTTATTTACTTCTATCTACGGAAATAATCTAACTGTTGGATAAAATAAAATAAAAAATTAAACTTTTAACAACAATATTTATATCCAACAAATAAATAAGAGCTGTAAGCTGCTTCTTTTATTTATAATAAAAACCCGATAACTTTGGTTTCTGTGACACATAAAGCCAACATTAATTTCAGTTCGAACAACAAACCCATAACATTGAATTTCATTACATCAAATTTAAATTAATGTTTTGATGAGAATCTCATTAATAAAATTTAAAAGTAAACCGTTGGTTAATAAGTTTTGTTGACAACACTGCTTCATAACAAAAATACAATTCTTAACAGCTGATACGTAAAAACGGAGAGAAATTTTAATTTTATCAGGTTCATCCGCAACGCAACGTTACGTTTACGTAAGAGTACCTATTTGCACAGTAGCTTGGTAAGGAAAATGGAACAGCTGATTAGCAACGTATACGTTTACGTAAGAGTAACGAGGCCTTTATACGTTTTACATTTTTATTTGGTTTAATATCTTTAGTTTTTCTAAAATCTTTATGGATGAAGTTTCCTGATGATCTGGCCTAAGCAACCAGTGAAATGCGCATAGGAATAGCTTATCCCATCAACAATAAATTTCAAGTGTTTTTATCAATAATAAAAACTGGGAATTTAGCACGAATAACAAAATCTTTTGAAAATTAAAATTTTGTATTCCCAAAAATTGAAATTACTTTTTGATATTGGACACATTTTTTAAATAAATAAAAAAATAAAAAAACTGACCTTGGTCTTAACTAATTATTTCACATTAAAATTACAACAAAAGTTCGAACAAATCACATATTGAAAATTAGTAATCTTTTTTTTTAAAAATGATCTCGTGTATTGATTACAAAGCATCTTGTACTTAATTTTATTGCTTTTACGGTAACCGCTCTACAGATATCCAGAAATTTCAAATGTATTCGTATGGGAGGTGCCAATCGTACTTTTTTCATTAGATCCATTTTTTTTGAAAGATGTTGTGTATTCTTATCTAACTTATTTGTACAAAATTGGAATACATTTACTTTTACAGTACTCCAAATATTTAGAAATATTTTGTGTCAATGTATGGAAGTTGTCACGCCCACCTAAAAATTAAAAAATATTAATAGCCTATGTGTCGGGTAATCTTAAAATTACTGTGAAAATTTCAGTAGTTAAAGAGTCTTAAAGGAACTGATTGTTTGTTTGTACGCTTCTTCATTTATATATTATTTATTGCTTCCCATGCACCTACCCCCTTACTTTTTATTTTCAAAGGTGTGTTTCCTAAAAAGCTTGAAAACTTTTATCTTCAGATATTCGGTATTCAATATTTTCGTTCTATCGTACTTCGGGGCTAACTGCAAAAAGTTTAAGAAGATAGGTGCAGCGGTTCTTAAGGTAAACGAAACTTAATATTGGCATCCTATGGAGGGTACTACTTACCCTGCTCCTATCGACAAATTAAGTAGCATATTTTCTTATCGGTGCTCACGTGATTTTAGTGGTAAAATTTCAGGAAAATCGGTCTATAAGCCAACAAAAAACCGACAAACATTTTAATTTTTTATATATAAAAAGTTTATTGCTCCCCCTGCACCTACCCCCTTTTTTTATTTTAAATGGTATAGTTCATCTTTAAAGTGGGTCCTGAAAAGCTGGAAGACCTTTGTCTTAAGAGATTAGGCACTTTAGATTCGTTCTTTGGGGGGGGGGGGGTACTGCTCCTCCTCTGTCTACCCCGCCCGTTTTAATATTAAAATTTATAGTTTACCATAATAGTAGCTTTAACCACGTTTGAAGACTCTTCTTTTAATAGTTTTTCAGTTAAGCGATATTTAATTTATGCATCCTATGGGAGGTATTCCCCCCCCTGCGCCTACCCGCTTTATTTTTATTTCCAAAAGTGTAGTATACCATAAGAGTGACTTCTACAAAGTTTGATCATTCTCACTATTACAGTTCTTAAGATATGCGATATTAAACATTGGCGTCCTATGGTCGGTACCACTTCCCCTGCTGCTATTTAATTTCAATTTTGGGACTCAGAAGATCCTACTACCAAAAGTTCAACAAAATGAGTGGAGCCGCTCTTATGTGATATATGTGATACTTAATATTGACATCCTATGGGGGTACCAATTCCCCTGCCCCTATCGAAAAAATAAGTAGCCTCTTTTATTTTTAACGCTCACGTGATGTTACTGTAAACATTTCAAGAAAATCGGTTCAGTAGTTTAGGTGTCTATAAGCCAACAAACAAACAAACATTTTTCATTTTTATATACACGCAGAGAAAAAATATGGTTGGGCATGGTTACGGCAACCACACTGTGTTTATTGTAACAATATATTGTTGTTGTACACAAATAATTGTTATTTTTATTAAATATCAGCAATATTATAGTTACTGTAAACATATTAATGTTTATCGCAATTATAAATTTGAGTATTGTTAACCGAAAAATAATTATTTTTCTAACAACTAAATTATGATAACTTTCAAAACATATTTTATTACTCACAGCCATAACATGATATTTAATAGCCATAACATGATAACTTTATATACATTTATCATAATAAGTTTAAGATGCAATCAAAATATCGTTACTCTAATAATATTTTGGTATCGCCATTTGTAAAATAATTTTGTATCAGTTGTGTCGTGTTTTACATAAACATATCGAATTATTTGTTAGAGAGTGGCTAAATAATAAAAAATAACCATTAAAATAAACAAGAAATTAAAAAAAAAAAAGAAAAATATTAAAAAAGAAATAACAAAATAACCATTAAAATAAACAAGAAATTAAAAAAAAATAAAGAAAAAACATTAAAAAAGGGTTGTAGTGTCACAAATTAAAATATCTTTGCTAAAAAATTTTAATAATCTTAAAGTGGTGGAAAAATTTGTGAAATATTGGTGCAAAATATTAACCATTACTGGTAAGTTTTGTGTTATTTTAAGAGAAAAATAATGAAAACTCCATAAAATAATTTATAAATAATTGCGACCTACGACAAAAAGATTACAGTAACTATATTATGTTTTTTATTTTATCATAAGTATTTTTTTCCAATAAAAATATTATGTTTAAAGTTGTATCATATTATGATGTAAAAAATTTATGTATAACAGTTCATATCAATTTGCATCATAATATGATTACTTCTAAACTTGTTATGATTGCCATGACAATAATATGATTACTTCTAAACTTATTATGATTGTCATGACAATAATATGATTACTTCTAAACTTATTATGATTGTCATGACAATAATATGATTACTTCTAAACTTATTATGTTTGTCATGACAATAATATGATTACTTTTAAACTTATTATGATTGCCATGACAGTAATATGATTACTTCTTAACTTATTATGGTTACCATCACAACAATATGATTACTTCTTATCTTATTATGATTACCATGACAGTAATATTATAACTTCTAACCGTTTTATGATTAACAGGATAACAATATGGTTAAGGGAAAAATATTATGATGTAATATTACGAACATATTTGGTCATAATATGATTTAATAACAATCGTAATATGGTGACTACAATCATGAATCTTATCATAATATGTTGCTCTTAGAATATGTTTACCACAACCATGTTTTTTCTTTGCGTGTACATACATATATAGAAAATAGAAGATATTCTAGGTTTCGACTCGAATTGCAAACGAACAATTTCCGCATAATTCATACAGATCGCTTATTTGCAAAACGCGCATGATAGCGAAGTCAAATATTTTTTTTAAAATCGTGAAATCTGTAAAGAATAAAAGCAAAAATCGCTTCGTTCGCGAACATGACTTAAATTCGCGAAAAATTGCAAACTTTTAAACAAACACTAAAATTTATTTGAAATTGCTAAATGGGTTAAACAATTCCAAAAATAACGAAATTTCGCGAAAATTTTTAATATTTCAAACAAGCCATAAAATTATTTAAAAGTCCCTAAACCAATAAGGAATGGCAAAAATTCGGTAAAAATTGCTAAATTAGCGGAAATTCGCAAAAGTTTGCTAACAGCGGCATGATAGCAAAGTCTCCTATTTATTATAAAACGTTAAATGTGTAAAGAATTAGAAAACCTACAGGAGCAAATCGCTTCTGTCGCGAACATGATTTTTTTTTCATTCGCAACCTTTAAAAAATAAATCTTAAAAAATAATTTAAATATTGTAATTTTGAGCAATAAGTACACTGTGCTAATTGAAAAACAAACAAGTGAATCCAGTGTTGCTAACGTTTTTTTATTCGCGTAACTCAAAAACGTTTTAGTTTATAAAAATTTCGTAATAAATAATAAAGTGGGGTTATTCATACATATGACCCATCGCTACGCGCTGTACCATACAAATATGGCGGCTTAATAAAATTCTTCAATTTGGCCCCTGCATATTTTATTTCTGTATATTTTGCATACAGATTCAAAAGATACGAAACATGTCAGGATTATACATGGTACTTGAAGTCATCAAAAGATACGAAAAATGTATCTTTCGTATCCTAATGGCAACACTGGTGGAACCTTGTAACTCAATTTGAAGCAGATATGTTTAATTGACTGAGCTGAAATTATGTACACACGTTCAGTTTGGATGACAATGCATTGTAAGCCATGGTGGAATAAGTAGGTGGCATCGTTACGGCAACAAATACAACATAACAACAAAATTGGAAATTACATCACCGTTTACGTCAAAAAATACTTTTAACAAAAGTCAAAGCGTGCCGCTGAACGTGATGAAATCAATAAATTTTTAGACAAATTTTTA
Source organism: Pollenia labialis (assembly GCA_949318255.1). Classification (NCBI taxonomy): domain Eukaryota; kingdom Metazoa; phylum Arthropoda; class Insecta; order Diptera; family Polleniidae; genus Pollenia; species Pollenia labialis. The sequence goes on from OX439140.1 coordinate 59,606,751, forward strand.
TATTATTATAGTCAATATCTTGTTTATTTTAATTAAAAATTATCAAAAACTTTATTAAAATACAATAATCTCAGCACAAAACGTGGACTTTTTGTAAACATAAACAAAACTTTGACATAAACCTAGACAAACAATGCAGGAGCAAAAAATCGTCATCTTGCGTAGTGCTACCACCTGTTTATTTCACCATGTTGTAAACTATGAAACGTCATTCTAAATCAAACATAGCAGCACAACCAAAATGGCGGTCTAGCTATTTTTAATGCAATCCTATAATATAGATATCAAATGAAAAGGCTTGCTAAAAATAACTCGAAAACTTAAACGAAAGAAACAAAAACAAATTTTAGTTTTTTATTATTTTTTCAATATAAATATGCGAAAGAAATGTTCTTGTTGGCTCGTGGGCCTGGCAGTAACTTTTACTTAAAATTTTACTAGCAACTAATAGAGGCATTACCTTATTTATAATTCATTGTCCAAATTTGGAATTTTTGTTGCAGAAATTCTTGATTTTATTGGTGAGATGAGTTCCGCTCCCAAATGTTCTCACCACTCTCACCAATAAACTCAAGAATTGCTGCAACGAAAATTGCAGGACTGCACCGGCACTATGAATTAAATTATTGCCAATTGTCATTACACAATTTACACGATGTAAAAACTTGTTGCGAAATTTATTTGTGTAGAAAAACCAGTAAATAAAATAAATATTTTAACTGTTAAAAAATATATTTAAAGTAAAAAACCTTTTAAAAAACAAGCTTTTATTTTGATCCCCTAAAAGAAAAATTTTACTTAAGTCAATAACAACATTATTTTCGTAGATGTCAGTTTTATGCCAAAATTTTTAAATGCAATAAATATTATGGGGTAATCGCGCGGGCAAGATGTTTGCCCAAAAAACTCATTTGTCAACTCATTGATTGATCGATTTTACATTTTTATGACTGCTCTTGTTTTTTGAATTAACATTTTTTTCGTTAGAAAATTGCTGTTGTTTTTTATGTTAACACATTTTATGTACAATTTGTTCCTTTCATATTTTGTACAGGACATTGGGGCCGCAAACCTCTTTCAGATGCAATATCGTTTTTTAAGGTTAACTCATTATTTATTTTAAGTTAAAAATATTTTCCATGTACATACATATGTATGAATATAAAAAAAACCTCAAAAATTCTCTTACTGAAAAAATTTATTTTGTATCAAACAAGAGGAGTCATAAAAATATATTTTCTTTACATAAACTCGAAGAACACACGCACAATAACAATCTTAATTCACCACCTACAAATGTGAACAAACAATTATACATACATATTTATGTGCATATAAAGTTAAAAATCTTTTAGTAAAAATAAATGCATGAGGCTCAAGCATTAAAAAAAAACTCGTTTGCGGGTAAAATAGCCTTTTTACACTGGTCAACTTCTAAAATCTACCATCAATTTGCAAAGATGTTGAAATTTTCCCATAAGAAATACAAAGGACTTAAAATCAACATCTTTCTACATCTTTCAAAGATCTTCATTTCTCATTTTGTTTCATTCAACATCTTACGATTACATATTTCAGGGTCATCACTAGAAAATTACAAGTTAGTTCAATTATTTTTTATCATCACTAATTATATGACATTAAAGTTGAAAATTAATAAATTTTATCAAGGCCCATTGAAAAGGTCTGTGCAAGAAGCCTGATGATCATTGTTTATGTTCTTTTTAGTTCTTAAGAATCGTATTTTGTTTTTGTACAAGTAAGCAGACCTGATAGATAGGCCTTGAATTTTATATTATCAAAGTTATTTTCGGGAATACAAAATTTATTATTAATACGATTTCCGTATGACGTGCTAAATTCCCAGTTTTTCATATTTGATAAATACACTGAAATTTATTGTTGAGGGAAAGCTAGCTTCTATGCGCATTTCACTGGTTGCTTGTATAATATTTTTGGCTTTTCTAAAATCTCTGGAAAAGGTTTCCTGATGAGCTGGCCTAAGCTACCAGTGAAATGCGCATAGAAGCTTTCCCTCAACAATAAATTTCAGTGTATTTATCAAATATGAAAAACTGGGAATTTAGCACGTCATACGGAAATCGTATTAATAATAAATTTTATGGTGTATGGGACCTATGCATGGAAAATATGCTGATAGACTTGTGGGAGGAAAAAATAGAAGAGCTTAGAGGATCCAGAAAGAATTCCCACGTATAACAAACTGGGCAATCTCACCTGCAAGTACAAGTAAGCAGTTTTAAACAAATTTATTGCGCTATGCCAAAATAAATATGTTTAACAGACAGGAAAATAACAAAATAGGGCCGACAGGTGGAGCGCCATCAGCGTGGTGCCACTACAGCAAAATACACAATATTTTGGGGTCATTTAAACTTCATAATATTGAAGATACAATGCACGCAAGCACTGGTAAGTAAACCTTTAATAGTGTAGTCATTTTAATCCAATCAGTTTCATATTTTTTTTTTAATAAATATTTTTAGACATGTCAACTTTGTTGGACGAAATTATCGAGCTCGATTTTGATGCTTCCTGCAGCTCCCGACAGGGTAATTTTTCGGACAAACAGTCCAAACCTTCGGAGCTAGTCAGGTTGGCCCAAGAACGGATGGAAATGCAGAGGCAGCACCATCAGGAGAAAAACGAGCAGGTAAAAGAAATGCTTAAACGGCTGGAATCGATTTCCTCTCAAAATGCAGAATTTCAAACGCAGCTGTTAGCCATTTTAATAGAGAAAATATAACTTTTATTATTAATTAATGCTAAAGTGTGCCTTATAGTTAGGCTTGCCACTTCTATTTTGAGAAAAAGTGGACGCGAGCTTAACAAATGTAGGACATTTGCTCGAAAAAAGAGGACACTTTTGAAACAACCTAATTTTAATAAAATTAAAGACGCCATAAAAATTAGCAACCAATATTTGATTTTACAAAAATAAAAACTTAACAAAACTTGTAAAAATTTTTTACTACGAAGTTTCCAAAATTTTCCCGTATATTTTTCAAGACTTCCACTTTGAGCCAATACATTACCGTCGCATCTCTTCAAATATTTGTAAAACTCTTTGTAATTTATATTATTAAAATTATACAATAGATTCCACATCTATGGACAATGTGTCACAACCCTTGTGGACAACCAACACCAATTATTTTTTTTATGCAAAGCATTTGTTAGTTTTGCGAATACATTATTTTGACCGTATCTGTGCATACCACCAAAATTGGTATTTCAATTTTCACCGTTAAAAGCAACATTCTTCCAAATTCTGGAGAACAGATTCCGCTGTAGTCTCTGATGTTTTAATTGATAGTAAATATATTTTTTTGGATTTCATTGTTTTGTACATCGTCCCTACAAGAAATGAATGAGCGAATCATAAGATTTTTCACGTTAGCGTTAAGAAAATGATGGTTGAAATCATATAAAACTTGATTGGGAAGTATTGCCATTAGCTTATTAGCACCGAAATTACTCGTGTCGGGTAATATGCTCACAAAATTAATTTGTTCCACGTTTTTCTTTATCATATTCCGTGAAAGGGGCGCCAAAACCTTTTTGACAAATGGCTTTAGTACGGTTGCAACAAAAAACATTTTTATGTTTCTGTGCCTCCAAATCATTACAGATGTCTTGTACGTCTTTATTTGCAGTAGAAATAGTAGAATTGCAATCTTCATTTACATCTTTTATAAACAAAAATTTATTTTTTAGCTCCTCGTTAAAAGTGCACTTGCGTTTTAGCATTCTAAGATTAGAAGATTATGCAATTTTTACTCTAATATTTGTGTTCAAAATTTACTTATATTTTTGAAAAACAAACTTTATGAAAAACACACAGCTGACAAGCAGAGACCTTTGCCGGCAAGTTATAATAAGCCGCCGACTTTCAGGGATAGTAAAACTGATAAAACTGACTTTTTCCAAGCTTATTGTACGAGCACCAAAACTTTTTTTATAAACAAAAATATTTCAATGAAGAGGTAAAAAGCCGGACAACCCCGGGCACATGCTAAAAAAGAAGTAGGACTGCCCCGGATGCCCAAAAAAAGAGGACGGTGTCCGGGAAAAAGAGGACGGATGGCAACCCTACTTATAGTGAACTTAGACCAATTTTTTTATTTTATAAAAAAAGTTACCTCAAGCTTATCATTTATTTGTGTATGTAAATTTATCCTTATATTACTTTATTCCATTAAATTTTTACACCCGTATTCGTAAACGATTATCAAATTTAACAAACGTTTATTAATTAAACATAATAATATAAATTAAAAATATTTTTTATGAGTAAGCAGTTATTGTTTTATTCTTTAATTTGAAATACAATAAATATGAATAAACAATTAATGAATTGATCTCAAAAAGTTTTGTTTTACTGATTAGAAGATTCTCTTTCGCATAAAAGTTTGCTAATGGCATTTCTTATACTCTCTGCTGGTATTGATTGATCGGTAGATGTGTTATTGGTTTCTGGTTGTGGGAGAGAAGGATTTTGTGTAATTTTCCAGTTCTCATTTATTGCACTGTTATGTTCATTTAAGAAATTGTGTAAAATACAACAGGACATAATAATTCTACTATTGAACTTTTGGTGATTATCTAAACCCTTTCCAATTCTTCAAAATCTTGCCTTAAGATGACCGAAAGCATTTTCAACTACAGGCATGGCCTTGGACAAATTATAATTGAACGTCTGTTGTTCTAAAGAAGCTGACGTTGAAAACGGATAGGGCTTCATAAACGTAGGTGAAAATTAAAAGCAGAGTCTCCAATAATAAGTACTGGAACTTGCGTACCGCATATTTCCTTCTTATTTTCTTTTAGCAAGTTAGATGAATCTATCATGTGGCTTAATTTAGAGGATCATTGCATCGTCCTGGGCAACCTATATTCACATAAAGAAATCTGTATCTAGAGGAGACATATTTATTACATATGCATGTCTGTGCATATATCTGTGGTCACAAGCTATAACCGCCTAAGTCGACTTAAGAAACAATTTAGTTTTTATTTGTTTTTATTAAATATTTCTGAAATAAATACAACTTTCGCTATAATTTTTTTATCTTAGTATTGTGGGAGTAACAATCTTGAATTCTGAATTACTTTTTTCTCTATGCAAAAATTTTTTCAGAAACGCAAACATAAATATAATGTGCCTTTTCTCAAAAACTTTTTCGACTTAGGCGGTTATTGCTTGTGACCACAGATATAATGGTGTAATTCTCAGGAAATCTTACCGAAAGTCAACCATCGCGAATAAGACAACCGAGTACCAACCCTTATAGTTATAATGGTCGACAACTTCAGCGGCTGATGGTTTGACTTCAATGTGGCATCCATCTTTAAAGGTTTTTATAACTTTAATAAACTAAATATAAAAACAGAATATTTATGTATGTATTTGCTTACCAATCGCGCCCAAGCATTGTGGAAAGCATATGGTTAAAAATTTTGCAAACACTACTAGTTGAAACCCCAAAAATCTTTCCAACAGTACGATATTCTGCTGAGGATCCAAGGGTATAAAGACCAATTGCGGTTCGCTTTTCTAAAGGTATGGCATGCCTTAAATTTGTGTCCTTTTTTCTCAAAACTTTAAGCTTTTGTACCAATGGAGAAAAATTTACTTTTTCCCCCGAAAGCTTTCTTTGAAAAAATCGGCACCATTATTTGCCACATCTTTCTCCCAAAATGTTCCATGGCGGTCCTTAAAAATATACATATACGTATTTATTTAAATATAGAAACGTTTTATTACATGTATACAATTTTACTTACAAACATCCAAACCTTTCGAGGAACAGGCAAACTTATATCCACTTAAAATTCTTCTTCATCTTCTTCTTCCAGAATGGCTGCTATTATTTCAATGCTCTGCATTAATATTTTGTTTGTTCTTGCAAAGCAAAATCTAGTCCAACAATTAATGTATCCTCTACATCGATTTTTTAATTATTTTTTTGTTAACAAAAAAGTTTGCGTCTTTTTTTATTTTTGACAGCTGAGTTGATGGTAGATTTTAGATGTGAACAACGTAATGTCAAACTTTGACCCCCTCTAACTCAGAAACTTTTTGACCGATCTTGTTGAAAATTGACATGAAATCCCCAAATATGTTAAAAATACAATTACGTATTTCCTTACGATAAAAATTATCTTTTGTAGAACATAGAACAAGCAAAACTCAAATAAATATTTATATTTACCGTTAAAAATTGTAAATTGGGCTTATTTTAGGGATTTTTTTCTTTTATTTTGGGAAAAAGTTTGGGGAGAACGCAAAAACGATACCTGGCAGCCCTGGTTTTTCGTTTCGACTAAAGTTTTTTAAATCCTGTATAAAAATGTGTTTTCGTAGCAAGAAATTAGTCTTTCGTCCGTATTATGTTTATACCATAACTTTAACAAATTGTTTGATGGGATTTCGGAAGTGAAACACTTAATAGCCTACATTTTTTTGTATTTCCTTTATCTACGTTTGTATGTTTATGTGGCTGTATAGCATTTGTACACATTAATGCTCTAGTTCATTACACTATAAGAAAAATTATTAAGATACATACATACATACAAACCTACAGTTGTAGGCCTTTTAATAATATTTTAGTGTACATTTGCTTATATTATTATTCTTTCGGATCTTAACGTAAACAAGTCACCGGGGCCGGATGGCATATCAGCACTGGTATTGAAACAGTGCTGTTCGACGTTAGCTCGTCCGTTGGCCAACCTTTTCAGCTCTTCGTACCGTGCGGGAATCTTTCCCTCTTGCTGGAAGGTGGCCAATGTTCAGCCAATCCCCAAGAAGGGTGAGGCTACTAACCCTGACAATTACCGCCCAATCGCAATTTGCTCTTCGCTCTCGAAGGTGATGGAGAGCATGGTTAATTACCATCTTGTGAAATATCTGGAGACGAATTCACTTCTCAGTGACAGACAGTATGGTTTTCGTGGTAGCCGATCTACAGGAGACCTGTTAGCGTTTCTTTCAGAACGTTGGAGTCGGTCCATTCACCGCTTTGGTGAATGCAAAGTGGTTGCTCTGGATATTTCCAAGGCGTTTGATCGAGTGTGGCATGGTGCGCTTGTGTCAAAGCTTATTGCTTTTGGTGTCGGTAATGATTTCTCTCGATTTATATCGAGTTTCCTCAGTGATCGCACTATACGTGTTGTTATAGATGGGATTGCATCAAACGAGTTTCATCTGAATTCAGGGGTACCGCAAGGTTCTGTCCTTTCTCCTACGCTATTTCTTATATTTCTTAATGACCTTCTTAGTCACACTTCAAATCCTATCTACTCTTTTGCAGATGACAGCAACATTTGTCATTCATATTCCTTCGATCATAGGCCAAGCCTTGTTGAGATTGGGGGCAAAAGGCAGAATATGAATGACACACTTAATCAGGACCTAGCTGCAATCTCTGAGTAGGGTCAAGCGAATAGGGTCGAATTTAATGCACGCAAGACCCAATGTTGTATGTTGACCCACAGACGGGCCGTGGGACCAACTATGTCATCTGTAGTAATGGGTGGCATTGATATTGAAGAATCGGATACTCTTGATGTTCTGGGCATGAGAATACAGTGCGATGTCCGCTGGAATAAACACGTTTTTAAAGTGTCGAAAGAAGCATTCAAGTGTTTAGGTTTTTTAAAACGGTGCAAGACTTACTTCACTTCATCCGATCTCCTTACTATCTATACCACCTATATCCGACCGAAGATGGAATACAACTCCCATATATGGGCAGGGGCTTCAAAGTCTATTTTGAACCTTCTGGACCGTGTACAAAGGAGGGCGGTGAAGCTCATCAATGACAGTAGGGTATCCAACTCTATTGACTCATTGGAGCATCGTCGGAATGTGGGTTGTGTGACACTTTTCTATCGATATTACCATGGGAGGTGTTCCACTAAAATGAGTGAACTTATTCCACCCGCCCGAGTATTTCTTCGTAATACTCGCTCATCCAGTGGATCACATCCGTATGTAGTCGATTGTCCTGTGTTTCGCACAACGCATTATAGGGAAAATTCGTTTTTCAGTCGAACTATCCGTATGTGGAATAAACTTCCCGCAGAGGTCTTCCCCGGTACTTACAATTTATTAAGATTCAAGTCAAATGTCCACAAACACTATTCCCTCTTTCCTCCTTCCCAAACCTTATTTTCTTGATCAACACAATGCACTGCATATATAGGGGGCATCCCCTGAGTGTTGGTTTATCGCTAAAAAAAAAAAAAAAAATATTTTAAATATTATTTGTAACTGTAACAGTATCAAACGAGTCTTATGTATTTAAAAAAAACCTGTCCTGACAAGTTGTTATTGCTTTTTAAAAATTTTCAAACATTATTTTGATCAGGGATGCACTTTCATAAAATTTTCAGAAAAAATAGTGTATAACGGCCTGTAAAAACATTTACTGCGAAGTTTGCACCTAAAACTATTGTTATATTTCTGATAACTTGACTAACGTCCAAAGTTTTACGTTTTAAATTTTTCAAAGTGTAAGCCATTTTATGTGTTTACTTGCCACTTTTTTCTGCTTCTTTTAACATTTTTAAAGCAGCACACAAATACTTACTACATTACTAAATAAGGGATTTCTGCGAAATAGAAAAAATAACAAAAAACTCAAGTTGATTCTTTTTTTGCCTTCATTGTTCGTAAGTGGTTGCGCATTTTCATGTCATGACAGAGTTTGTTTGAAATAAACTCATGGCTGTTTTTTTTCCTTCGTATTACATTCTGTCACAAAGTCAACAAATAATGCACAGATCTTTTTCTACGTGATTATCACTTACTTAAGACGAATGAAAATACAATGTTTGTATGTAAGTGTCTGTGGTTCGCACCCACAGACATGTGATTCTGTGGAACTCGTGGCAAATGATGGACATTTTTATGTAAAATTTTACATTCATATGAATGTATGTATGTACATTTGTACTTTGTATACACAGACTTTTTCATTGAATTTGAATCTGTTACAAATAAAACAAGTTATAATGCAATGCAAGAATTTTAACGTGATAAAAAATTTTCAACATGTGATGGTACGAATATCAATTTTTAATATTTGCGAATATTCGCCGAATACGAATACAAATATTTAATTTTGAATTTAGCGCCACAGGATATATCAAACTTGATTAAAAACCCCCCTTTCTTGTCCATAACAATAAATTAGAAAATAACTAGCAGACTACTCACCCCCAATTTCATCAAGATCAGTTATAATTAACTATCAGTTAACTGAAAGTTAAAGTCATAGTTAGTTTTAAATAAACTTGGTGAAGTTTTAGGGTAATTGTATTGAACAATACTATGACATTCAGATGACTGAAGTTGAAATGATCAAGTTCGCACCTGCTGGGGCCTAATTCTGGCACTCGTGATAGAGTACTTCTCGATTCAAAGGCAATTTTATTTCTAATTCTTTCAGTCGATACTAAACAAATCGAAATTATTTTTTTAGCATTGTGAAACTTAAATTAATGCTTTGCAACACTGAAAAAATAATTCCGATTCGTTCAGTATTGACTGACATATGTAATTAGATATTAAATTGCTTTCGAATCGAGAAAGCAATCGATCACGACCCCTGAATGTTACTACTGAACCATTTACATTTTTATAATAGAATTATTATTATTATGTAGATTAAAGGCCTTATTCATAAACATTATTCCATGGTTATAACAGGTTTATAAGACGAATTTTATATTAAGATTTGTTTAGTTAACCTTTAATAAAACTGAAATATTTTTTATGAATAAGGGCCCACGACTACAAATAGAGCCAATTAATGACCTGAAGTCATTAAGATAACTTCAGGGAACTGTTTGCATACTTATTAGTGTGACCAGATCTTAAAACTATTAACAGCTAAATCTTGCATTAGACAAGGCCAGAAAGTGCAAAAAATAATTTAAGAAAATGCTAAAAACAAATTCAAGATTTTTACTAACAATTAATTAAAAGTATGATATGAAATATTATTAAAAACTACATAAATTATAGGAACTCATGTAAAAAAAAATTTTAGTATTTTAATAAATTTAGGCTGCCCGGAATGCCCCTGATGTCAACAAAACAGGATAATATTGCGTTTAATTGCATTAATAGAAAAATCGATTAAGCTATACAATTCATTGGAATTTTTGCATATTCTCCTCAAAGGATCAGCATCAGCATAATTTGAACACCAGGAAGGTGCAGAGGTATTAGGTGTTGGGTAAAACGTCGTGTAATATTAAAATTTATGTTACGAAGAAGGTAGTCGGAGAAGACATCGCCATTAATCAAATTAATCAGAAATGCCACATTTAGCATAGTCCTTCGGCTTTTTAAGGTAGGTAGTTTAATTAATGATAACCTCGCAGTATACGAAGGAAGATTCCCAGCATATCGACCAAATGAGCTCCTCAGGCAGAATACGAGAAACTGTTTTTGAACAGATTCTATTCGGTCTATGTGCATATTAATTTCAGAATCCCAGACAATAGACCCATACTCCAAAATGGATCTTACTAGGGAGGTGTTTAGTTGTTTCGTGATATTTAAGATTATTTCTTAAAGTTTAAGAAAAGCTGAAATTTCAAAATATTTTTTCTTAAGATCATTCAATTAAATTTTTACATTACAATGTAAAATTTTCCTTGCAGGAGATTAAGAGTTAATTGTCAAAATGTCACAAGTACAATTACTATGTACATTAAGAGGAACTTGTGCTAACGGAGTTAGAGTTATTATATAGAAATACTAGTGCTTATGAGTATCAGTACTTAATGCAGTACATGGGCACCACTTGTAGACTGATAGCATGTTTTCTAACAAATCCAAAATTCGAGTACTTATTTGTATTTTGATACTGTTTCCTAAAATTGATTTCAAAGCATTTTTTTATGCCATTATGAAAAAATGTTAAAATGCAAAATACTGATTTTTTTATACGCAAGAACTAGAAACAAACTGGTTCTATAGCACCCAATATGGTCCAAGTGTACTACACTGAAAGAAAAAATTTTCATATATTTAAAAAAAATATTTCAATGGTTAAACGAAAATTTTCATTATCTTAATGGAATTTCATAGTTATATCGAAGTATTTTCGTTAAACTCGCTTCATTGGATTTCGTAAGTAGGTACATTAAAAATTTGCATTGGATATTTTAAAACTTAAGTTTATCTAAGTTAAACAAAAAGTTTTAATTGGGAACATAAAAAAAAATATACAAACATAACTATATTCATAAATTAATACAAAATTATAGTTTCCTTAAAAAAATTTTAATTGTTAATTAAAAAATGTAAGATTTAATTATTTCATACATCAAATGTTATATGCCATTAAAGTTATGAAATCACAGTTTTTTTATAAAAGGGACATATTTCAATAATTAACAGGCCTGTTCTGAAAATCACATTTTTTGAAAGTGATTTCAAATCACAAGAAAGGCGTTCTGGGCATATTATTTTGTGATTTCAAAACGTTCAGCTACGTAAACAACTTTTTGAAATCACTTTGTTATTTTTGCGACTATTGTAAGTTGGCCGTTACAATAAATTTCTTAAATAAAATATTCCATGTGTTGTTTATTAATTTTTTATGCAATAAGCTATTTTATTTACAACAAATCGTTTAAAATTAAGAAAATTCGATGAAACTACAAAATGATATTTGCTTTTGTGACTTCTGTTGTGATTTCAGGTTTGTTTTTTAGTTGAATTAAAGTTCGCTTTTTTGCTAACAGCGGCATGAAAGCAAAGTCTAATATTTATTAAAAATCGTAAAAGCTGTAAAGTATCACAGGGAAAAATCGCTTCTATCTCTAATATGGCTAAAATTCGCAAAAAATTGCAAAATTGGAAACTAACCCTAAAATCTATTTGAAATCTCTAAATGGATTAAAAAACAAAATGTCGAAAAATAAAACAAAAAAAATTTGCACAATAGCGAAAATTCGCGAAAAAAATTTATATTTCAAACAAGCCATAAAATTGATTAAAACTCCCTAAAACTGTAAGGAATGGCAAAAATTCGGTAAAAATTGCTAAATTAGCGGAAATTTGCAAAAATTTGCAAAAATTTGCTAACAGCGGCATGATAGCAGAGTCTACTTTTTAATATAAATCGTTAAAGCTGAAAAAAATCCGAAAACTTACAGGAACAAATCGCTTCTATCGCGAACATGGCTAAAATTCGCAAAAAAATACAAGATTTGAAACAACACTAAAACTAATTTGATATCGCTAAATCGGTTAAAAAAACAAATTGTCGAAAAATAACATAAAAAGCGTTAAATAAAAATTAGCTATCATTTTGAAAAACAAACCCTTTGTGTTTACATGTGCTTTCGACAATTGAAAATCACACCGAAAAACACAAAAACGGTGTGATTTACAGAACACCACAAAATCACACGTGTGATTTTAAAAGCACATGTGATTTGAAATCACGTGATTTTCAGAACATACCTGTAAAATAAAAATTATTTTTAACATTCAAATAAAAGTATAAAAATATTTCGAAAAAGCATGGGTTCATAAATTGAAATTTTCATTATGACACTGAAAAATTTCATTGTAGTAATGAAACAAAAACATTAAATCCATGTATGTTTTTAGTATTATTTAATGTGTACATACCTACCTACATAGTATGTAATAAGCAGGGCCCCGACTTTTATGCAATTAATATTGCGTTTTATGCGCATAAAAAATGCAATAAAAATATAAATATATGCGCTAAAAATGTTAAAAATATGCAGTTAAAATTATCTTACATTTTTTTATTAGTGATAAAAAAAACATAAAAATAAGAAACAAGAAAAAACAAAAATAGCATGAGGAACGTTAAAATTCAGTCTTATAAACGTACATACGTAAGGCACAATAACCACAAAAGTAGAAGTTAAAATAAAGTAAAACACAAATATGTATGAATATAAAGAAACATTAAGACAATCATGTAAATTAAGTCAGTTGGAAGGCCTAACTATAATATACATAAGCTGGCTTGAGCAATTGTGCAAATACATGTTAATCATAAGTGCCAAACCGTCTTCAACTTAAGAAAACTTTTTGCTAAATTTTTTGAAACTGTCATTTGCTTTAACAAAGTGCGAAACTGAGCGCAAATACATAGGAATAAAATTTTTATTGATTTCGGTTTTTAAAATGCCTTAGAGATATATTTGACCCTACATTTTCAAAATAAAAGTGCACTTACTGTTTTTCAAAACAAAATAAAAGTGATAGGTGCATGATTAAATGCTGATAGTTTCTCTATGGTATATTTTTTTTCATTATTCTGTTAAAATCCTTAATTTTTGTTTAATCTGTATCAAGCTTGCTACAAATTTATTAACTTATGTAAGTTACCGTCCAAAAAATACACTTATGTATGGCAATATCAATTAACTTAAATTCACCACTGTTGAATCCTTTTACAACATCTTTGAATTGGCAAAGGTTTTCAGCATAATACATAATTTCTTTCAACCACGTCCCTCATCTGGTTGTTATAGGCTGTAGAGGAAGACATTAATCCGGATAATTCTCTTTTTATGCGGCAACAGGCGAAGGTGATTTACAAAATATTTTTCCCATAAGAAATCAATAGATAAGTAAATATCATCGAATTTGTCTTTTACCTCTTCTGCGGAAGGGTGCATGGCAAAATAAATCAATTAAAACGAGTTGTTTTCAAAATATGCAACAAAAATATGCAATATCAGCAATATATGCAAAAATATGCACTAACAAATCGATGCCATGTTGCTGCATATTTTTTCATTCGCAAAGATATTTTATATATGGTTTTCTCCGACAGACAAGCACAAATATGCATTTGAATAAAAATTCAGCCTTTGGTAATAAGTAATGAACAAAAAATGTTCTCCCTAAAAAAAACCCACCCTTATTTTAAACTGTTGTAAACCAAATGATGTATACGAAAAAAATTGTTCTCTTTTTATGTGGTCTTTTTTTATTATGCGCTTGCAAAAAAATCAACGTTGTTATTGTTGTTAAGGACAATTTAATCTCATATTTACGCTCTTAATTAAGTAAGAGCAAAAAACATAGTTTTTTTATTCAAAAACTTCAGTTGGTAGTGAGCTAGTCTATCAGCACCGGGGTTGCGGATCGATTCCCGCACGAGACTCACTCTGGTTCCTGCAGACAAACGTAAAGCTTCGCGGGATTAGCTTAGGGAATTAATAAAAAAATAAATAAAAAAAAAAAAAAAATGTAAAGCCTTCATTAACCTTTGTCCGGCGGAAGAGGTACAATTGTACCTTTTTCGTTTTTAAATTGCAATAACTTTTTTTTTGTTAATACTAGATATCTAAAATTTTCTGACATCTCTAAACTTTTATTACGGATTATGATCTTTGAGATTTTTAATTTTACGTAACACTTTGAAATAATTTTAGGATTTATTTTATCACACGTGAAAAATATGGCGTATTTTCTATTCTTCACACTTTGAATGCAATTTATAAAATGGACAGGAAGTTCTATAAGTCAAATTAAATTCCTCTCTTTTACAATCTTGAAGTTATTCAGAAGCTTGTAGGTAACAGTGCTACCAAATTAAATTTGTAAGTAAAACATATGTTAATAAAGGCCGTTACACACTATCCCACAAAGTCTTACGTGTTTTTCAAAAATGCTTCCCTGATCTAATTACCCTACAAGAAATGCATAACCAAAACTAAAAAAATTACTATTACTATAACACTATATTGGTCAACACTACCGGTCATATAACTAGTAAAATGACCGGTAGTCTTCTTGTAGGGTATTCTTTGAACATTTTCAAAAAACAATAACAACTTATCATGACAGGGTTGCACTTTCGTAAATTACTAAAGACTTTGTGGGATAGTGTAAAACGGCCTTATGCTAAGTTCACACTTAGGTTTTTAAACGCGTTTAAGCAAAATGTTGATTTAGCTAATCAAAGCCGTTCACATTACATTTGAGATGATTAAGTTGACAGCAAAAACAGCTGATCGATAAACAAAAAAGAACAAGCAAATTTTTATTTCTTGAAAACATTAAAAATGGAAAGAAATACATTAATAAAGTTATCAGCAGATTATTTACTTTCACCCCACACTTCCACTAGCATCTCTTCGTCCTTCTGACTCCAAGGCTTCTTTCTTTTTTTCTTTTCCATATCCATTAAGTTTTTATTATATTTTAACTTTTTTTTTATTTAATAAAAAAAAAAATTTCTGTCATTGTGTTCATTGTGGCCGTTTTTCAGTTTGAGGCAAGACGAATTTAAATTCGCCTTGGTTTGAGGTATGTTCACAGGATTCTATGTGGTTTATGAAGTGATTTAGTTGTAATCAAGTCAATTTAGAGTGATTAAAAAATCACTTCAATGTATGGGTAATCATCTCGATTTTGAAATGTTTAACGCTTAATCACGTTCGAGCTGCTTAAACGCGTTTAAGAAGCCAAATGTGAACATAGCATTAAGTGATATCGTGATAATTAAGGTGACCAGTACCGTAACTTTAGTGGGAACTTCGTGCATCGAAAAGATGTGAAACAAAATATTCAATCGTTTCTCGAAAAGTAAGAAAAAAGTGTGTCTGCAACTCATGTCGAAAACTATCAAAAGAGATTACGTCGTTACGTTATAAATGTCATAACATTGTACTCGAAGCCGATGTGACATTGAAGGCGTTGAGAACGCCAGTCACACATATGGTTGACGGCGACCAAAATTTAACATAATTGAAAAATTTTTAACGACGGCGTCGAAAATACAACCGTCGGCTATACCAAATAATGTAAAGTGCGACTTTAATGTTTGTTGTTTGCAAACGAGCTTTGAAAATTCGTAAATTTTATAAAAATGTTAAAAGCAAAATAATTAAACAATAAAAAATGTGCCGAAAACAAAATATTATTATATATTATTATTCTTTATATTTTGCATTTTTTAATGTTTTGTAGTGTTAAAATGTTTTCTCGTCCCATTTGGCATGTTAGATGACAAAAACATTTTTGAGTACGGGCGCCCTTAGGATACCCTTTTCACAACTAATTGTGGTGAAGGGTATAAAAAGAAAAAATTAAATATTGACATTTTTCCATATGGGCATTTCCCGCAAAAACTCTACTCTTTGTAACGTAACGTCAGTACGTAATTAAAACTATTTCTCAAAAAATTTTAATGTATAATTTACTTTTTTGTGTTTTAGTGTAAGGCGAATCTAGTTCTACATTAAGTAGCAAAAGGGATAACATTTGAACAACATAGGCCCAAAATACAAGCTTATTTGCTTGCTGGCGTTACGTTACAAAAAGTAGACTTTTGTCTTCGTTTTGCACATGCAATCTTTTAATATTTAGCCAGCAAATTGTAATTTTATTCATAATGAAGTAATTTTTCTAATTAGGGGACTAAAATATAGTTTTAGTACTTTTAATTTTTATTGTTGCATAGTGTAATTATTTACTTTAAAATTAACAATAGTATGTTTTCTTTTCCAAGAGCAGCATGTAATTATTGAAGAACAACCATGTTATTATATGGGTGTGTGTGAAACGGTAGCAAAGTTCTATGGTGAAATGAAATTTTTTTGTTGTAAAATTTTAATATTTGTGCTGTGTGAAATTATAACATTTTTGACAACGTAAAATTTTGACATAAAGAAAAAACAATTACTAGTAGTTTTGTGAAAATTAATAAATTAATCAAGTTTTTACCAATAATCATTTCAATTCTGTTGGAATTGACATCGTCCCAACTATTTGATGAATTCGTTCTGATATATTAACAATTTTTACAAAAAGTGCGGGCAAGAAAGCTTATACATGTGTAAATACTTACATTTTGTATAATTCTTTTTAATTTTTTTGCCGCTGGTCCTACTTCCATATTATTTTTTATTTAGTTTAAACAAATTTGATGAAAAAAATAATTTTGTGGTTGTCAAAAATTTCTACACTAATGTCAAAATTTATACTAGCCCCCAGGGCTAGTGCAATTTTATTCACCTCAATAGTGTCAAAATGTTACTTCCATGAGTACTTTGCTACCCCTACAAGAAGACTACCGGTCATTTTACTAGTTATATGACCGGTAGTGTTGACCAATATAGTGTTATAGTAATAGTAATTTTTTTAGTTTTGGTTATGCATTTCTTGTAGGGACCGTTTCACACACACCTTAAGTGTTAAACATATTTTTGTTATTATTAACCATAACATGTTCGGGAATCACCATAATATGGTTGTTGCTACTTGAATTTGACTACAACGTGTAATTTAAATATGATATGCTTATAAATGTTCGTTAAAAATAGTTTTTTTGATGGTGAACGTACATATTGAAAAATGTTTATTCTCTGGGTGTAGTGTTACCAGCAAATTAGATTTTTACCTTTTTGAACAATTTTTAAACATGGCCGGCAATCAAATCTTGGCAATTGTTTGACCAATTTTTCACTTTAATTTTTAAAAAAATTCTACTTCCTACAAATTTACTGAAGAATTTTAACAACTTTTCCATTCTGTTGAGATTTCTAGGATTCTTAACTCCATTTACCGGGGAAGCGGGAATTAAAAAAAAGGGAAATTATGGGACGCATTCCTTTCTACCAAAAATTTCATCATTTTGCGAATCACTAATGATACATTTATAAAAATATGTGCACAATTATGTGCTACGCAATAAGACATACAGAGATTCAGTAAAGTGAGTGAACGAAATCTAAGAAAGTTTTTTAAAAAAAATATAACATTTCAAGTGCTACGGCATTCCCTTACTACGAAGCAGGTTTATAAAGGAAAATACTAAAAAATAACTGTAACAAATCGTTCAGTGTGTAGAGCTGAACGCTACGTTCACCAGTTTTTTATGCGTTAAATAAAGCCCTTTTTGTGTCGAAATTCATACCTTCCGTAAGCGAGATGGTAAGCGAAACTCTTACATTTCTCCCTTAAAAACCTGCTTCGTTTAGAGCTAAATTTTTTATTGGGATGTTTTAATAATAAAAATAACACAAACCATAAAAATTACTTATTACATAGTTCTTTCACTCTGAGCCAATGTGCAAGGTTTGAATGAGAATTACAATTCAATAAATTGTTTGAGTGTTGTTTTAGCATCATGACTAAAAGTAATAAATTATATAATTATTTGCGTGAGGCTTTTTATTTTTATTATATAAATAATAAATTATTTGTTTGCTGCAAAATTAATGCAAGTGACACTTAAAGTGTTTGAAGAAAATAAATAAATAAAAATGCTCCATTGTTACGATTGGACACGACCTAGAACAAATCAAGTTAATGAGGTGAACAACCGGCTCAGGCTCATTTGCCTAAGTGTGTGAGTTTAATGACCATTTAGTTTTTATTTGTTTTTCTTGCAATGAATTTGTCCAGTTTATTAACTATATTTATACACATTTTCAATTTGAATGTTGTCGATAGGTATGTTTGCGTGGTGGATTCCTTTTCACTATTTTTGTATTAAAAAAATTTTTAATTAAAGTAAACGCTGTCGTTATAAAAATTGCATTAACCTTTAAGAATTAAATACATTAGAATTAATTTTCGATTTTTTTATGTGCCATCTTCGTTGAAGGAAAAGCTTATTAATACTATAAAAATCACGAATTTGTGTATACACTTGACTGGTCGCATCTTGTATGGGATTTTTTTTTTTTAAATTTAAATGTTTGCGCTGCTTTAAATATGAGGTTTGGTGTAAGAAATCAAGTCCTAATTTTTCAGCTCAATCCGACGGTGCCTAGTCGTGCCAAGTGGGGACCAAAGTTCCCCATATGATGAAAAATACATCTATTCAATCAGATACTAGTTGAAAAGCCGGTCCCAAAGACAGAAAATCAAAAATCTGGCTTCGTTACGATCTTCCGCAGAGAAAGTACTTTAAGTATGCCAAATTTCAGCTTTATATGTCATCCGATGGCTTCAGAAAGTTGCGGAAATAATAGGACATACATACAAACATCCGCAAATACTAAGAAATTATATATTGTATAGATAGATTAAAGTATCTGCTAATTAATATTTTAGTATGATACGAACGAACGATTTTTAACCTAATTCAGGTACGCTGAATCCAGTGGTGCTAGCCGTTTTTTTAGGTTAGCTCTGGTTTTCGAGATATACCGTTATTTCGAAAATGAAGGAGGCTGCACAACATACATATGTTCGGGTTACTCAAAAACGCTTTAGCTTATTGAAAAAACTAAAAAAAATCCGAAATTCCGCAATAAAATTTACTTTACCCAATAAAAAATTTTATCATTTTGCGAAGCACTAAAGGTACATTTAAAAAAATAAGCGCTTCAACAGATTTGCCAAAAATTGGAAACACATTGAAGCTAGCACCTTCAAAAGTGGAATTTTGGACGAAGAAGTGGTACGAATTTTAACAACATCGCACTTAGATTTTTTGAAAAATTTTTGTATAAATGCGTTAAAATTCCATTACGTGCGTGCAGATTATAAAGAGTTGCTTGAGTTAACACTCCATTTTATTGGGGAGCCGGTACCAGATTTTTCACAATTTCGTTTGCCTGGTGCAACATCGCATGCACGATTCATGTCAAAGTGCATTTATTGTTACAAAATATTTCTATTTCGCGAACAGTTCAAATTGACAGCAGCAGAATTGAAAAGTCTTCGGAGCATTTGCTTGTTTTTGACTATCATATATGTACCTTATTGGTTCCGATGTGTGAACGCTATAGTACTTTTCGCTTATAGTCCATTCCGCTTAAAGGCCAAAAACGGATATAAGCCAAAACTAATATATACTCACGTGCAGATTTTTTCGAATTTCATACAAATTATTTGTCCTAAGGTCCATTTCGCATGTAGTCCATTTTCGTTTAAAAGCCACATTTTCTTAGCATACGAATATAATTCTTTATGCAAAAATGATCGCTTATAGTCCACTCTGTTTTTCATATTTTTTTAATCAACTTGTAACATGTTTGTATTTACATTTCTGGTAACTATTATAAATACCAAATTTCGCAATTTATATTTCATAACATGGTGTCTTCATCTGACCATTTTTGTTTTTATTGTATTATTTTTTGTTTTAACTATTCATTTAAATTAAATCAAAATTTGGTTATGTTTTAAATAAACTTTTGTTTAAAAAAGAGCAGTTTTATTGAAGAAAATAATTTGTATAAAGTCCAAAATGTGGATTATACACTTACAAGCCATTAAGTGGCTTATAAAAAAAATCGGTTATAGTCCAAATTCGCTTTTAGTCCACAAAAGCTGTGCAACTATAGTAGTGGACTATAAGCGAAAAGTACTGTAGAAGCTCCAAAACTGGATCTTGATTTCATTCAAAACGTTGTATCTTCTTTTGATAAAGAAGTTTCGACTGCATTGTTGCAAAAAATAAGAAAGCATTTGTGGTATTTGACAGAAGAAACAGTTGGCCTTGCATTTTTTGATGAAAGCGTGCCGTTGGAAATAAAAAAGATGATGGTCCAAAAACTCGACATCGGCAATGACATACATACATGGAAATTATGAAAAAATTTCGAAAAGGAATGTTGTCAATATGGATGAAATTTTCTCTTACGTGTCAAGAGATATATCCGATTTTGTTTCTCCACTGACAAAGAAATTTTTTTCCCGATTAGCCATAGATCCAAAATTTTTAGAATCGGAACCTTCTCAATGGCAGCAGAGGGATGATTACTGCGCTGGAAAAGCTGTCTGTCAACATTTGAACGTTGTAAATGATGCGGCAGAAAGAGCAATTAAACTCATCACGGATTACAATAAATCGTTAACATACGATGAGACAGATAAGCAGTACCTACTCCAAGTTGTTGAGCACTATCGTCATTTATATCCGTCCCACAACAAATCTTCTCTTTTAAAATAATCAACTTAATAAAAACATTCAAATAAATGTATACATTTTTTTTTAAATTATTGTAGAAGCCTAGCTGCACTTTCCAATTTTTAATGAATTTTTTAAAAATAAAAATTTCGAAATTTTTATAAAAAACATTATTTTTTTTTTCAAAAAAAATTATGTTTCTAAAATGACTGCGCATATAAGAAAATAGTTTTACCTTTCTAAAAGTAAATTTTATTGCGGAATTTCGGATTTTTTTATTTTTTTCAATAAGCTAAACCGTTTTTGAGTAACCCGAACATATGTTGTGCACCCTCCTTCATTTTCGAAATAACGGTATATCTCGAAAACCAGAGCTAACCTAAAAAAACGGCTAGCACCACTGGATTCAGCGTACCTGAATTAGGTACGTATCATACTAAAATATTAATTCGTTCGTATCATACTAAAATATTAATTAGCAGATACATACTTTAATCTATCTATACAATATATAATTTCTTAGTATTTGCGGATGTTTGTATGTATGTCCTATTATTTCCGCAACTTTCTGAAGCCATCGGATGACATATGAAGCTGAAATTTGGCATACTTAAAGTACTTTCTCTGCGGAAGATCGTAACGAAGCCAGATTTTTGATTTTCTGTCTTTGGGACCGGCTTTTCAACTAGTATCTGATTGAAAAGATGTTTTTTTCATCATATGGGGAACTCTGGGCCCCACTTGGCACGACTAGGCACCGTCGGATCGAGCTGAAAAATTAGGACATGATTTCTTACACCAAACCTCATATTTAAAGTAGCGCAAACAATTAAATTAAAAAAAAAAAAAAATTGCGACCAGTCTAGTATACACTGATAGAAAAATTCATCTTCATATTGATGATGCCTTAACATTAGAATTGTGACATCAATGTTACTACAAATGGCATCAATGATGCAAAAAATAACATCAATCCAATGATTAACGTCTTCGTACAATTTTGTAATTTTTTACGTGTCATCTATTTTATGACTATAGTGACATTAATTCGATGCCACCTTTTGTATATTATTAACATTATTTTCATGACTACAATGTATTATAAGAAGCAAAAATTTCTATATTCTGTTTTTTTAAATTATTTAATTAAATACATCAAACTTTTAAAGTAGAATGATTATGAAAACCATATGGGACATGGTGCTGGTGTCTTATTATTGAGAAATCTGCTGTAAACAAAGGTCGTAATACAACAAACGTGAAACAAACATATCTAACGGGTAAGTAAATAATAATATTCTCTTACTTTGACTTAATTCAATTCCAATGACTTTGACTTAATTACAAACTGTCATTAAATTGATGCTAATGTGTTTTGTCTCTGATGTTACTTCGTCATCGCACTGATGACATGTTCGTCATTACTGTGACGCCGATGTGTCATCCCATAGATGACATAATTTAATTTTGACCTTGATGACACTTTGGCCAAGTGATGTTAAGGGTGACATCACAATGATGAAAAGTGTCATGGGGTCAAAAACTAAGACACTTGTCATAGTACTGATATCAAAATACATCGGCGTTATGACGCCTTTTCTATCAGTGTAATAATAGCTTAATTTAATTAATTTTTAATTTTTGCTTAAACTGTTATTATTGGTTATAGATACTAAAGGGCTTCGCAAAATATTTTTAATGCTCTTTGTTCTACTTCACACAACTTTCAATGACAGTATTTCACTGCAAACATAAATATCAAAACAAACATAACAACACATCAAGAACAAACAATATTGTACAGGGGTGTGCTAGAAATCGCAGATTTTGGAAGTTGTTTTAAATAACCTTTAAACCTAAATCTTATAATTTTTGGTTTAAAATCCTGTTTAATATGGAAATATTTGTCATTAAATTCTTTTATTACAAAATTCTTATTTAAAAACGACTTTAAAAATTCTTGGGTTTTACGTTTGCGAAAACAATAAAATAAAGAAACGGTGAATTATAGTAAAAGCATCGACTACGCTGCATTTAAAAAGCATAAATTGGATTTAAAAATTCCCAGTAATCTTAGCTTACATGCTGTCTACAACTGACATGAAATGCTTAACATTAACACTAATATGATGTTAGTGTTAGGTATAGACTTATCATGTTATAGGTTTTCTCATGTTTTAACACGGTTGTTAATGCAAATGTTTTAACAACGCTTTTATAACATCATGTTATAACAGCAAATCATGTCAGTTGTAGACGTGGAGTTAGAAACCGAAATGGATACATTAAAGCAGAGGCCTGCAAAACACCGCACATGATCGAATGCTCTCACACTAATAAAGAGAGCATGAGAAAATAGTTTGTATTTTTACTAGATAACACTATACAAACCAGTGATGCCATTAGGATACGAAAGATACATTTTTTGTACCTTTTGATGTCTTCATCATGCGAGCAAAAAGGACAAAGAAAGTCGTTTGGGGATTTTCGCACATTTTCCTTATCAGAAGTTATCAATAATCTCATCTGTACCTAAAAACTGATTTTGCAAAATAAATTTTAAAAACTGATTCGTTTTCGATTTTTTTTGAAATGGGTTTTTAAAATAAATAAATAAATGTACGCTGGGTAGCATGTAAAAAAAGTATAATTGATAGTGAAAGAAAATCAGAAAATTTTTAAAAAAATAAAACGTTGCATAGATATAAGGTTCTTTATAATAGTATCAAGCTTTTTTTCAATGTAGGGTGCAAAGCGCAGTTTTTTTTTATACATTGTGAGTTTTTTTACGAAATAAAATCAAAATTTTCTTTTAAGCCTTAAAATAAACTGCCTGTTCAACGATTTCGAACGTTAACGTTCGCATAGAAAATTTATATAAAAAACACTCAGTTTTAAAAAAAATATTTTCCATATAAAATTCTATGCGAACGTTAACGTTCGAAATCGTTGAACAGGCAGTAAATATTCACTTGAAATTTTTGAAAAACCTGATTTTATAAAGACTCGAAAACGAATCTGGGTTAGAAGGTTATTTTTAAAAATTATTTGTTTAGAAGACTCAGTTGACTTTTAGTATTCCAGTTCAGTTCAAAAAATTGGAATACATCTTTTAAGACATTTATCCTTTGCTTCAAATTAATACAAAATTTTTCCATATGCTGACTTATATTTAATAGAAAATCACTCCTAAAAAAGAGGATTTTTTGCATCAAACTCAACTCATTTTGCATACTTGATTTTTAAGATAATCAGCCTTCTTATGACAATTGCACTTTTTAAAATTGCAAAAGCCAGATCTATTAAGGAGTTCATCTGTGGCATTTTCGAAAAACATCTTAAGTCGAGATAAGATAGCAAAAAAGCTTTTAAAAAAAAACTCGCTGCAAAAATCATTTTTATCAAATAACAAATAAACCAATATTAAAGAAAAATTTCGTTTATAATACAAAATTTTAAAAATGTAGACAAAAAATGTTTTTTTATGAAAATTCGTATGATTAACAAAATTTTTTTCAACTTTTTCAATTTGATTTAAGATGTTTTGTCAAAATGCCACAGATATATATTAACATATCGTTACTTTAATATAGAAAAGCCCTAACTAATGTTTTCCTTACTTTACAGGAGAAGGAAACAACTTAATAAAGATTATAGTCTTGCAGTCACGATTTTTTTTAAACGCAGTTATTTGTTCAATTCTCTAAGCAATTCAATAAAAAACTGGTTTTAAAAAAAATCGTGACTACTTTAACTTTAGTAAATATTAGGGTGGGTCGAAAAAAAAGTTGTGCCAGTCACCCCCTAGAATGAAAGATTTGTTAATGAAGTTTTTAAAACCGAAACAATTTTTTTTTTGCCACGCCCCAATATACAGCACTTTTGGTTTTTTATATGTAGCGCTGCCATTTTTAGATTTGAGACCTCCAACAGTAAGGAAGTAAATTTTGAGAAAAGTTTCCATTATTTTGTCAGGCACTGTATGTATATTAGGGTGGTTCTTAAAATTAAAAGTTGGATTTTATCAAGTCTCAAATTCCAAATCGGTGGTTATTAGTAAAAAACTACAAAAACAAAAATGTTTGGTCCATCAGAGAAGATTAAGGCACGTCGCCAGCCCACCGAAGTTTGAGAAAATCCTTAATTTTTATCTAAAATTTCAAAAATTATATTATACTTTAATAAATATTTACTTCTTTATTCATAACAAATATTTTTGGTTTGCTAATAGCTTTTTGACATAACCTGCATAAACATATAGTCACCCAAAAAGCAAAACGCCCTAACTAGCAAAAATATCAATATTGATATTTTAACTTACTCATCAAGAAAACCCGTTATTACCGGATATGAACAAATTTAAATTCAACTTGTTTATTTTTATTTTACTAAATATTATAATTTTGTTTTCATGCTAGTTTGTTATAGGTTTTTTTTATACATCCGGGATATTTGCGTCTATAATCTAGGACAACTTTTAGTACATATTGTTTTGGCTCTTCATTTTTTGTCAGTAATGAATTATATTCTTCCATTAGTTTGACTCCTCTTTCCGTAGTGTCGTTGACTTCCCTTAACTGCCCAATCATTTCTTTGTCTCTAACAAAAGAAGCAATCCCGTCCCAATCTTCAGAGTTTGATTTTAAGAACTCTTGATCTATAAAGAATCTTTCGAAAAAAAGTTTTGTTTCCATGGACACAAATTGTTCCATTCCATTCTCTATGATGGTTAAAATATTTTGATTAGCAATAATGGGTCGCTTTATATTTTGATCAACGTCACCAACATTCTTAAGGGCTTCAACCATTTTTGCTTTAGTGCTGTTCGGTACTCTTGAATCAAAAAATGCTAGGGCAACGTTTTCAGGATTCAAATACCACAAATGGCCTTGCATTTTTTTAATGGCAACTCGCGACAAGTCTTTGTCAATACTTTAAAAATAGTGTGCGTTTTGCAAGAACAAAAAATCATTATAGGGAGCATGAATTGGTAAGTTATGTACATGAAAACCAAGCTTCAACGTGTATTGTGACTATAAAAATGCAAATTTTTCGCAAGTCATTTTCTTCTTGTTTTGGCAATTTAAACTCTTCGCGAAGCAAAAACATTTTTAAGCTGTAAATAGCTTTTGACATCCACCTAGCGTGATAAACTGCACCCGGTGCTCGAAACATTATGGTATTGGGGTTTTTTGATGTTTCCCCTAAAAATATTAAAGTGAGTTCTAGAAGTTCCTTATAATCGTCCCTTGGCTGTTTTTCTGCTAGCATTTTCTGAACAAAACTTACAACGCGACTGCTGGAATTTTTTAACAGACGAAGTGCTGTTTTGTCTTCAATACCAGAACGAAAGTTTTGTAAATTAAATTTTGGCCATGCAGTCTTAAATTGTTCGAAAATGGCCACATTTTGACTTCCTTTTTTTACAAACTTCTCTACAAAAACACTTCCCAAAATAATTTCATAGATATGGTGTCTACATGGTAACCATAAAAGTGATTTTTCTAAAAAATGTTCAATGATAGCACAGGTTCCATTTATACGACCGGTATTGACGGCTGTTGTGTCAAATACCATGGCTTTTATGTGGTCCTGAAGGTTCCATTCTTGAATGACATTGCAAACCGCTAATTCTTTGTCCATCCCAATGCAAGCATAGAGCATCTAGTGTCATAGCTTTGAATTGCTCTTAAAGAACTAAAACGTGCTCTTTTCGAATTTTTTGTCTTGCATTTCGGACGGATATCCTATTTATAATGTAATTTTGTGGATCTAGTTCTAACGCTTCAACTGTCGCAATAAGAATATGCACTGCTTTTCTGTCGCTTAACATACAAGCATCTAAAGCTGCTGCAAGTTTTTGGGTAACAACTTCTATTAAGCCTCGTTTTTTTTTGGATTAGCTGGAGTATTC
Organism: Pollenia labialis; assembly: GCA_949318255.1. Classification (NCBI taxonomy): domain Eukaryota; kingdom Metazoa; phylum Arthropoda; class Insecta; order Diptera; family Polleniidae; genus Pollenia; species Pollenia labialis. The sequence continues at coordinate 59,633,580 of OX439140.1, forward strand.
GTTACTGATGTTTCTTCTGTAGGCTATAAGAAAATATTGTATATTCAAATTTTGTCGTAAACTTCTTGAGCTCAGTTTGAAACGTTCAGCACCACCAAACACAAATTCTTAATACACAAGCTAAACTAAACTTCTATCAAAGCATACATATAACGGTGAATTTTTTTACATTCCTTGTTAAAGTTAGTATATTTAGACCCGTTTTCACAACTTAGCGATAGCGAAAAGTAGACTTTAACCGGCCTAATAAAAAGTATTCCATTATTAAAACTTTACTTAACACTAAAGTGAGCGATAAACTAAATTAAGGTTAATCCTAGCTGGAAGGTTTAAGTAAAGTTGTAATAATGCAACACTTTTTATACGACCGATAAAATCATACCTTTAGCTATCGGTAAGTTGTGAAAACGGGCCTTACATTATTACCCAGCTAGCATTTTCAATCGTCTGGGAGTCTACTGGGAATCTCATGACGAGTGTTTTTGATCGTCGACGAGCTCATTTTTTAATTGTAGACGATTCCTCGCACGGGAGTAACTGTTACACAAGCTGATTCCTCTGTGAGATACTTCTACAACACAGCGGAGGACGCTTATATTAATCGTAGAGGGAATCGTTTACGATGTATGTAGAGATTATCTAACGAGTCTTTCAAAAATCATGCCAAGAGTCGTCTGAGACTCACTTAGGGATTATTATACGACTCGTGAAATGCTCAGCCATATAACTGAGCTACCTAAATAAGGGCATCAAGCGTATTTTTCATGTCAAAACTTCTAGTTTTCATACAATTTATATAAAACAAACCTTAAGGTCGCGAAATCAACACCATCCAGTCGGAAAAATCCTTTTTTTCAGGTCCTTAGGCCGGTTTGTTTTATTGAAATTGTATTGACAATAAAATTTTCATTTTTCAAAAACGCTCTTATTTAGGTAGCTCAGTAATTGTTATACGACTCTTACAGAGAGTCGCAAAAGGTTCATTCCAAGATTAAAAGACGAGCGTGTCAAAAAATAAATAAAAAAAATTTATATGTTTTTGTTTTTGTTACTCGTCAGATAATCATCAGAAGATTCTTTTGGGAGTTGTGTATTAAACATAATCGTCAAACAAACAGCCTATGCTAGCTGGGTGCATTCATATACATTCTTTCATATGTATGGCCTTATGAAAATCTAAAGAATACTGTTTGTGAAGCAAATGGGCATTTTATGAACATGTTAATATAAAGTAAAGGGCTTTTTTTCGATAAATTGTAGTTTATTTTCTAAATATACGATTTACAGAAAAGTCGTTTAGAGCTATGTTGTTACCAACATCACGGACAATAACTTTTTGAAGTAATTATTTTTAATAAAATTAATATTTTTTATATTATGAGACATAAATAAAAAAAAATTTTTTTCAAACATTGGAGGGCGTAGCGACATGGGTTACTCTAAACTGATTCGTCTGAAATTTTTTTTAGGATAGTTTTTCCCTAATACCAATCGATTTGGGATACGAGAGTATGAAAAAATCAGGAAAAAAATTGTTCGATATAGCTAATAACCACCCTAATGTATATATTTAATATAATAAGGTTAAGGCAAATATTCGGAAATATGTGCTGATTTTTTTCTATTTGCATGGTCTAAAATGTATGCAAACATTTATTTTAAGGTAAGCCAAGATAGCGTCGACAAAATAGAGTCGAATTTGGGAATTTAAAAACCGGGAAAACAAAATACCCAAATTATTGTGTTTTGCAGAATTAGAACAAAAAGTTAGCGTCGAATTTAGGAATTTATGGGGATTTCCAAAAGTAAAAGAAAGTTAGCGTCGAATTTAGGAATTTAAAAAGGGGAAGTAAAAATAACTAATAACTAATATTTTTAATAAAAATACAAAAAATAGTTAACACAAATTAAAAAATACAAATTTATGAACAAAATAAGCGATGCGTGCAAAAAATCGTTCGGTTAGTTCCAGAGATATAAGTTTTGCTATAATAGCAACTACAAAAAATGAGTTAGAGGCAAAGCTTAAGCTGTTAAAACTCCAATGCTGCAATATTCAGCCCAAACTGTTAATAATTGGTGAATTCTTCAATGTAAAGTCAATTTATGTTTATATCGACGATATAAAATATCCTTTCTTAACATTTTTAAACGCTTTTGATACTTTGTTCAAAATATTTTTTTTATTCAATTTGAAATATCCTGAAGAATCGGATGTCTTCTACAATTTTATACAATCTTTTTTCTATGACTTAAACACTTTAAAAAAGTATGCAAGGGTATCGACTATAAAGCATGATATTATAAATAAAAACTAATAAAAAGATAAATTTTAAAATTGTAATTCTAACTTACATATATTTAACCGTTTTAAAACAATGTAAATTATAACCCCCTTATTTATAAAAAATAAAACAGGTTTATAAAAGATTAACACCCATATTCATAAACAATAAAAGACAACTGGATTTGAACTTCGCACAACCAAAACTTTCAAATAATTTACCCTAAAGTACAGAATATACTTATACATTTTTGTGTCTAATTACTAACAATTTATTTATATTATTATTTTTTGTTGAATTTTATGCTATTAGCATAAGGTAATGCAAAATTGTTCTGTTTGTATATTTTTTTGCACAAAAAAGTGTTTTACTGTATTGAAAATAGGTATTTTTGGTTTGCGAATTTTTTTTTGCCGATTTCTTTAAATTAAAGTGCCGATAATGCTGATTTTTTTAAAATATGCTGATTTCTTACCAAAATCACCCTGCGGACAGGTCTCTGTGTGGTATTTTTTAGAAATTCGGCTCTTTTGTGGAGTAAACGAAAATTACTGAATTGAATAATAAAACAACTGAATTTTTTTTGTTTTTACGGAACATGGGAACATCGGATATTTCAACTTGTAATAGTGTGTCCGAGGATAGTTAATATAAAATTACCGGAAGCACTTTTTCTGATTCAGAAAGTGATGAAAATGCTGCAGCTATCGGTGACGTAAAAGAATTGAGTGTCGCGAAAAATCAAATGCTATAAAGTTCATCTCCATTACACAGTTGTATGAGAACTTCAGCTGAAAATATCGTATCTACACTACCGTGGCCAACACTTTTTTCAGTTTCCAGATGTCATGATATATTGCTTACGTTTTTATTACTTTTCCCCCCAACACCTGAAAAAAGAATAACTGACAATACAAACAAGGTACAATTCGACAAGAAATGTAAATATCTAGAAACTTCTACTTTGCGTGCATTAATTTCTATACTAATTCTTGCAGGAGTTTACCGCGAAAAAACAAAAATCTGCATGGTTTATTTGATATACGTTTTTGTCGTCCTATTTTCCGTGAAATAATGAGCGAGGATAATTTTCATATGATTATAAGTGCTCTTCGCTTTTGCTCGAAGACAGAGACAAAGTGATGATAAGTTTGTGGAATCTTTAGGAAGCTAACCTTCCAATGTTTTACAACTGTCATGTTAATGAGACTATTAATGACGAGTTGGTGGCTTTTAGTGGTCGTTGTTCTTTTAGGCAATATATGCCATCAAAACATGCTAAGTTTGGTCTCTACTAATTTTTGAACTTTGTTCATTATATGGAGAGCTTCATTGTAGTTATGTAAGTTCCCTTTAGAAAAGCTCGAATGTATATGTATATGCACAGTGAAAATAAACGTCTTGTTTACAAGTTAACCCGTACAAACTTTTCTATTTTGTGCTCGTTTGTACATATGTTGATGTAAAACATGCAAAACATAATGGTGGCTATTCTGAAATACGCGTCGAAGAAGTGAACATTTACATGAAAACAAAAACAAAACCAAATTGGCAAAAATTGTTTTTGTTTATCATACAAAATTTCCAGTTTTTAAAAGAGAAAGAAACGCGTTGTAAAACTCGCTTTAATTTGATTATAGAAGTGTTAAGATAACAAAAACAATTTTTGTAAATTTTGTTTTTGTTTTCATGTAAATGTTCACTTCTTCGAGCGTATTTCAGAATAACCACCATTGCTTTTTTAGCTTTACTTTACTTGAGGGTTACACGATCAAGTTTTGCCTATCAAGTTTTAATACACTCATACTTTTTTACCAATACATTCATACTTTTAAAAATTGATACGAACTTGCCTTTAAAATTATCTTTCCAGTGAGTGTTTCAATTTACGTTCAAGAAAACAGCTGATTTCAAGGTTAGTGAGCAAAATTTTCGTTATAAATTGTTTTCTTGATGACATCTTGAAAGTAAATTGCTTAAAAATTGAATGCAGCCTACGTCACAACTTTAAATTTTTGGAAATTTTAACAAACAGTATATGTAACAGACTATCAAGAAAATCTTGATCGTGTGGCTGCAATGTTAACTTAAGGTGTTAATACTGCGCTGGTTTACAACTTTGGTTGTTACTACTTTGTTTCTACAACAAATGCTTTATTTTGTTTGTCATAATTCAAACCGCTTATAATTTTGTGAAAGAAATCGCCATTAGTAATAGACTTATAAAAACCTTATTCTTCCCAAAATACGGGGTTTGACACCAAACTTAGATCAGGTATTTCTTATTAGAAGAAGTTAGTAGTGGTTCGATTTTTATTTATACCACCGTGAACACATATGTATGAGATTCGATACTACCGAATAGAGCGAAATTTCTTGATTTTATCTACAATAAGAAAACACTTACTGAATTCTTGTTAAAAGGACATCTTAAGAGCCGCTGGACGCATTTTGCTGAACTTTTTGTAGTAGGATCTTCTGAGCCCCAAAATTGAAAAAAAATAGAAGCGGGGGAAGTGGTTCCCCTCATAGGACGCCAATGCTTAATATCGCCTATCTTATGAACAGTTATAGTGAGAATGTTCAAACTATGTGAAAGTCACTCTTATGGTATACTACACTTTTGAAATTAAAAATAAGGCTGTTAGGCGCAGGGGGGAAATACCTCCCATAGGATACATATATTAAATATCGCTCAACTGAAGAACTTACTATTCAAGGGAGAGTCTTCAAACGTGGTTAAAGCTACTATTATGGTAAACTATAAATTTCAGTATACAAATGGGTGGGGTAGACAGGGGAGGAGCAGTACCCCTCATAGATAGAAATATAATTAAGAGCCACTGCACCAATTGTCTTGAATTTTTTTCCACTACCATCTTCTGAGCCTTGAAATTGAAATAAGATAGCAGCAGGGGAAGTGCTGCCCCCATAGGACGCTAATGTTAAATATTGCATATCTTAAGAACTGTTTTAGCGAGAATGGTCAAACTTGGTAGGAGTCACTCTTACAGTAAACTACACATTTGAAAATAAAAATTAATGGGGAAGGCGTAGCTGGAGCAATACCTCCATAGGATGTACATTAGGGGTATAACTTTTGAACAATTTTTTAAATTATCAAAAAATACCTATCCATGCCATATAGACCATGAAAATCTATGATAAAAATTGGGGTCACTTTTCGCGGGCGTTAAAAAAGTTCCCCCCCAAATCACTTTGAAGTTTAGTATTTGTATTTTTTTTTGTTAATTAAAAATACAATATCTCTATTGTAAAAACAAAAAACATTCAGTTCTATTTTACTATTTCACAAATAAGCCTTATACCACCAATTATACTACATCCAAACAGTTAAAATTATGTTAAAATAACACGGAAACTCTTTTTTTTGAACAAAATGGAACCAACCTCACAATCCCAATTGTTTACTTTTATTTTCATTTGTTTACAGTTTCGCTAAGACAGAGAGGTTCTGTTTCCCATATACTCGTTGATTTTTGTGTCAGTGCGTAGTGACATTTAAGTTTATAAAATGTTTAATAGAAGTGCTCTAATTTGTAACCGGAAAAATCAGAGATCTGGACCCAAAATTTTGGCAAATTTCAAACGATATTTTTCAACATTGCAAAACAACACGCACTTTGATCTCATAGTTTATTTCCTACAGCAAAGATAAATTGTAGTATCTGAAATAAATACAAAGTACATGACTGTATGTATGGTATTTAAAAAATAAAAATTCAAATATTATTATTTTTTAAAAGCTTTTAGAAAAAACGGTTTGGGGGGAGGTTTTTTATCCAAATTGATCTCAAAAAACTGTTTTCTTGATATAAACATCAGTGGCCACCCCTCGTGATAGGTATTTTTTTTTGGTTATACCCCTAATGTACATATATAATAAATATCGCGTAACTGAAGAACTATCTTAGCTAGAATAGTGAACTAAACATTTTTAAATAACAATCAGAGGGGTAGAGGAAAGAAGAGCGGTACCTCCCATAGAAAATTATTAAATATCCGAATATCTGAAGACAAATGTCTTCAAGCTTTATAGGATCCACTCTTATGGTAAGCTACACCTTTCTAAAAAAAAATTAAGGGGTTAGGTGCAGGAGGAGCAAATTATAATATATATGTAAAAAAGCGTATGCAATTTTGTTCCCCATAGACTTCTAACCCGGCTCTTAACACAGGCAATTAATATTTTATAATTTTTAAGTGCGGGTGGTACCTCTCATACAATGGCAATAAAGATATCTTCATAGTTGGAGTACTGTTACAGTGAAGGTGTTCCAATTTTTTACAAATAGCTTAGATAAAAATACACAACATCTTCCAAAAGTAGGTTCAATAGGAAAAGTAGTAATGGCACCTCCCATACGAACACATGCGATTTCTGTATACATATCAGTAGAGCGGGTGCTATCAATACACGAGATCTGTTTTAAAAAAATTGTACGAATTGTATTTCGATGGGGTAGCAAAGCGCACCGGGTTAAGCTAGTTACTAATAAAAAGAAAAAATAATTACACACATTTTCATATTATTCGAATGTGTATTCTAAGTCAAATTACGAAATATTCCTGGAAAATATTGAAGGAATAAGACTATTAAAGTACAAAAGCTTTTGAGGATTGTAATTTGACTTAGAATACACATTCGAATAATATGAAAATTTGTATAGTAAAAGTTACTCAACATAAGAAATAAATTCCCAGATTCTATTTGAAAAAATAATTAATTAATAAGGTTTGACGTTTTATTTCTTTAGTTATTATATGTTTATATCAAGGCTTTTTGAACAGGTCTGCGCAAGAATCCTGATGATCATTGTTTTTGTTCTTTTGAGCAGTCAAAAGTTGTTTACATTTTGCTTACATGTGCATGTATATGTTTGCTTACGCCCTGCAAATATTATTGGACCATCTGATCCAATTTCATGAAATGGACTACTTCATGGACTGGTCCGATGTAATGCAAGCATGGACCATGTCATTGTTAAAAAGTGTTTGTAGTGAGACGACATGACTTCGTTTTTTAACGACATATTTTCATTTTTAGACGACGTTAAAACTAATTCTCTTGTGTACAAAATGGAGTAGTTTTAAAACTACTCCTTTGTAGTCCAAAGATGGGTTATATGGTCCTGCCTTAGGACATCGTAATGTTACATATACAATGGTTTTTCCATACGTTTGGGTTGCTTTTGGACTAGTCCTAGTCCTTTGTGGGCTATTCTTTACACGCGTGTTTGGACTGGTCCTATTATTTGCAGGACGTTTATGGTATCCCTGCAAATAATAGTACCAGTCAAAACACGCGTGTAAGAAGTTGACGCGGAAGATTATTTGCTTATCATATAATGAAAAATTTGACTTTTTCACATCAATAAGTCGATAAGCAAGAACGGAGCAAAATGGTCCTAAACCTTTTTTTTCTAATAACCCTTACATCATTTATAATTAAAAATTTTGCAGAAATAACGTTTTAAGTTGATATACTCAACTGTTTCCTAGTCAAAGCGAAAAGAAAACAAAAATTGACCAAAATGGTCCAAGCCATACAGCAGGGTTAAAAATTTTCAAAACTTCATCGCGTTTGGTGGGTGAACTTTTTTGACCTTAGCGAAAAAATAAATATACGTTCCCTTATAGTTTATGTCCTATCGGACTGTGCTATGTCAATTTTGATATTTTAAAAAATTGTTAAAAAAGTTATCACCCTAATGTACATATGTATGTATGCATGTAAATTATAAAAACTACATATGTTTGAAAATACAAATTAATAGTAACTATTAACTTTTTTAAACTTTTTCATGTTCACATCAAAACGCAAATGTTCCTCCCGAATAGAGCATTCTTACTTCCAAGTAAAAACTTCGCCTACTTTTTTATACCCTTCGCCGAAGGTAAGAGGGTATATATAACTTTGTCATTCCGTTTGTAAGTCCCAAAATATTGATCCTTATGAAAAGCAAAGTTCAAATCCGGTTGTCCGACTGTCCATGTGTATGTTGAATTGGGTTTTCCGAAGACCCCAGAAATGATGGGGACTAGGTTGTCATACATTTATGTCACCTATACTCCGTTTAAGTTTGCTATTGAAATTCAGCCAGATCGGTCCAAAAATTACGGAGATATGAGCAAAAACCACGACTGCCTCTAATTTAACCCAAAAATCCCTTGTTGTTGTTTTTTTTTATTTTCTTTTTCTGTATTTCTGGAGAACGGCAAGAGCCAAAGTTTCCAAATTAGGTACAAATATTTAGGTTACCAACACACACCACCCCACAAAATGGTAGCGGGATTAGAGAAATGGGCGTGGTAACTCCCGTTCAAAAAATATCAAAAATTTTATAAAAACCTGAATTTTCGGACTGTAATATGACCTATGGTTACGGCTTGTATATCAAAAGATCGGAAATCTTTAGTAGAAAATATTTTCTGAAAATTTCGGAAAAATCCGTTTAGATATGAAGGGTGAAAAGCGAAGTGGATTTTACGATGTGCTTCCCTCTTCTTCATTTTAATGATGTTCAAACAACGTTTCTTCATGGTTTAGTTGTCTAATGGGTTTGTTAAGGTTAGAAACTGTAAGTCCCCTGGTTCGAATTTTGGTTTTTCCAAGTGACATTTTTTTTTAAATTTTTATGTCTTAAAAACGATTTTAAAAAAATATTTACCAGTTTTCGCTTTTTAAATTTAACTTTTAATCAAGTTTTTAGTATTGTAAATGTGTATGTATGTGTAAAACTTATTTAGTTTTTGTCTTTTTGCTCTGTTTTCTGCTCGCACAATGGTGAAGGGTATATAAGGTTCGGCACAGCCGATTATAGCACTCTTACTTGTTAAAATTAATAGCTTCTTTCCCTCATTATTTAGTAGCTTTCTTCAATATAACTACTATTATTACTTCTATAACTACTTGTTTTTCAGATGTACTTATGTAGGAAACATATAATGACCTGCATTTAAATGCCTTTATTTTGGGACACCCTTGAAAAATTCATTGGCACTTTCAGTAGAATTGGAAGTAGTATTTTTACATTTTCCTGATTACTTAACACATTTTTTTGTAGGCGAAGTTTTAATTTGGTTGTTAATGTTAAAAAGGGTTTTCAGTATCAGATGTTCATAAAATAATCGCATTTTCTGTGAAAATATTTGGTGTGAAAATATTTGCTTTCGTGTTTTTGATTTGCTCACATGCTGTTTTATTTCTTCATTATATGCAACTTCTATTGATGCATTACTTGCTACTTTATTTCTCCAACTTTCTCGATTTTAACTGCTGCTTCTTGTAGCTCTTCTTTCTTGCTACGAGTTCAACTTTTGCTTAGAAACTGTGAAGATAACAAAAGTGAAAGCCAAAATATGCCTCCAAGTTCACTACGTTTTTTCCCTAGACTATTTAGTGGATAAATGTGGTTTTTTTTACACTCTATGCTTCTTTGCCATCCATGACACATTTGTTCGCACGTATTAAAGTTTTAAACTACAAAAAAAAAAAAATACTGAAAATAAAAAAAAAAATAAAAACTTTTCCAATTTAACAACTACAATTTATTTATTTTTTGTTTGTCCTTTAGGTTTCTGTCAAAATCAAGTAACTCATTAATTGAACTGTGCAACTTTTACTTCAAGTTTAAATGGTTTCAGAGGCAATAAAATGTGGTGAGTCCATTGGACAAAGTGATAGAGAGAAGTGACATATCGATTATAAATTTTCTGTAAAGTTTTTGAGCATCATGCTCACTAAATGTTGAACAGCTTATACATTTTATTAACACAAATAAATTTTTAATTTAATTTTTAAGTCATAAGTAAAAAAAATAAGTTAAAAAAAACTTTATGACAGATTTAACAATCAGTTATTACTGAATTTGAACTTAAGAATAAAAGGATGAGTAAATGCCGTTTCACAGACGTCAAGTGTGAGACTTGTTAAGTCTTGAGTTTTAAGGAACGAGGGGAAAAGAAATGGCATTATCTTAGTTAATTAATTAATTAATTTGTAATCCCAAGAAAAACTTTGATAACTAATATGCATGTGGCAGAGTAAATAAACTGAACTGGCTAAATAAAATAAAGTTATTTGTTATAATTTTTGTTTTTTCTTTACCCACTTGCAACTTCATTTAGAGTTGACAAAAAATCAACCAATTGTAGTCAGGACTGTAAGAAAAGATAAACTCTCTGTTTATTGTTGTTGTTTTTGTTTAAGCTTTGATATTGTTACAAGTAAAACTGAGGTTTATAATTCTTATTCGCTTAACAGTTTCATTTGCATAATATCTTTAGCTTTTCTAAAATCTTTGGATGAAGTCTCCTGACGATCTGGCCTAAACAACCAGTGAAATGCGCATAGGAATAGCTTATCCCTTCAACAATAAATTTCAGTTTCTCAATAGTATGAAATGGGAATTTAGCACATTTGAATGAAACCTTGTTAACATATTTAATAAATAAATATTTCTGTATATTCAATAAAAAGAAGAATTTGAATCAAAGTAAAGTCAGAATTTATACTGCTTTTGTCAGTTTTTTAAATATTTTTGTGCATTAATTAAAAAATTTCAAGTAAAAACTTTTTTTATTGACTCAATAAACTTGGTTGTTTACTAAAAATTTAATAACTATTCCTACAAACTTTTTTTTATCAATGACACAAAAATTGTCATCGCAGAAAATTCAAAAAAATTACATTTTCGTATTAAAATGTAAAAATAATTTTTTCTGTGTACCATTTGTATGAAGCATCCGAAACAGCGCGGGCAACGCTTTGCAATTGGGAAATACGATTTTGACAGCGCGTTTAATTTGTTAATAAATAACGGCAGTATAGCTTTTGTTGGTCAATCTAAATAGTTTCATTTCCATTTAAAATATCTATTATTTGTGTTTTATTAAACAAGAAAATTAAAACTCAGTGGAAGAAAACATTCCGCCTTCCATTTTCCACATTTCTAGCGACGTTCATGTCCCCACAATATTAGTGTCAAATTGTTTCTAGTTCCCCTCAGCTGAGTAGGAAAAGAGTTATGAATCTAAATGTGTTGGTTAACATCATAAAAATTTCTGTTAGAAAAACTAAAACTAATTCGTGAGTTTTTCGAACTGGCGGTGACATGAGTTAACGCTAAGTAACACAATGCAATATTTTCGAGGTCATCAAATGTGCACATCATTTTAATTTCGGTTTCTGTTTGTGTGTTCTTATCGAAGCTTGCAAAACTCTGTTTAAGTTTTCCAGGGTTATACCATGTTTACACGGACAGCAATATTCGTGTTTCGCTCTCTTATTCCTGTTTCGCGCACCAAACATGATTGAAGCGACTTGTTTTCCCATACAAAATTTTGAGAGTGAAACAGATCGTTTCATTTTGAAACAGGCTGCGAAACAGGAAAAATGTACTATCATCTCCAATTTTGATAACAGTTATCGTTAGTTTATCTGAACTAGCTCTCAAAAATATCAAAACAAAGAAAAAAACAAAATAAAAATTGATTTTTAATAAAATAAAGTGATAATTATAATACCTTAATATCAATAAAAGTATTAAATAATATATTCTTAAGTTTTATTTACTTTTTTATCTATTTAAAAAAAATCACACTAACAACACAAAAAAAAATGTCAAAATTAAACAGGAATAAATCGTATGAACAGCATGTTTGGCAATCTAGTTTCAGAGAGCGATACCAGTGGTTTCTATCGTCGTATGAACATAGCATTACCTCGGACTTAGATTTTATATCACAATTAGGGGTTTTCCCGGGATTTCCCGGGAATTTCAATTATTTTATTTCCCGTATTCCCGGGATGTTTCTAGCGGGATCCCGGGAAATAAAAAATTCCTCATAATTTCACAGCTATTTATACTTAAAAATTTAGTTTTCTATTCTCTGAAAATTAGCATCTGTGGATGCGTTGCGGATTAGATCAATTACAAGAAGTGAGTACATATTTAAATCAATGTCTCCTGATGCAATAAATCTTCTAAAAGCAGAATGGGCAGTGCAACAGTTGATAATTATTACATTTAGTGCAGTGAAGAGTTAATAATTTTTTTTGGTTGAAACCGGTTTTTGGTATTTTTTTTTAATTGATTTCGTTTAATTTTCAAACAATTTATGTGCAAATAACCTACGTAAGAGCATATGCGACCGATTGTGTAATTGTAGTACATATTTGTTTTATTTTTGTAAAACTTAAACTACATCGATTTGCAGTGAATTATAATTCCATTTTTTAGATTATTTAATTATGCACTTACCATGTGTGTATTTATTAATATATCAAACGAATTTATTGAATATATTGCTTTTGCCTCCATTGGTCGCACAAGAAAAACCATGCAATTGCATATTTACCATTTCCCTAATCACAAGGTTGTATGTATGAGTACGCTTTTGTTAGTAGGATTAACAGGACATCTTAAAAAGCATTACAGAAAAAATTTAAGACAGAAAATCCCATTGTTTTTATTGCTATGCCTTTAGATTAGCTGATACCAAAATTCCTATGTCTTAACTTTTTTCATACATTAACGTATATTGTAAATAAATACGTTAAATTACCTTAATGAGGTAGTTAAACGTATTCTTATAATTACCTCAACGAGGTTGTTAAGCGTATTCGTTTAAATGCTTTCCACGTATAATTACCCAATAATACTGGCATTTTTGGCGAGGTAATTATCCGTGGAATACTGTAATATAAGAAGTAGTAGTAAATTGAGCATCTCCATCCTGTGTTTATAACATACGTCATTCTCCTCAAACCAAAAAGAATACATAAATTGAATTTTTGGTACAATTCACGCATTGCTCAACAATAAATTTTGTTATGCTTTTCATTTCTTTATTTTGTAAAAATGTTTTTTCAAAGACCTTTATATTAACTTTACAAACTTCAAAAAATAAGTCTGAGGGAGCACACAAACCTCCAAAGTCGGATTCTTTTTGACAATTTTTTGCATGAACAAACATTTCTGAAGGATATGACAAAATTTGCGCGGGTTTTTTTATATCCATACGACATTTAACGCATGATATTCGTTGTTATATGTAACCAACAAAATATCGACTCGGTGTTAATTCTATTGGCACTTTGTTGAATGTAAAGCAATCGGCATCTTCATTAAAATATTCTTCATTTTCATTGTATACCTATATCTGTGATTTCTATTTCAGGGGTGTGAGTACTCTCTGATTGTCGAAAAGGGACATTAAAATAGGTTTTAGGCTTTTGATTTCCTGAGATTAGAAATCACACTTAAAGGCTTTTGTGTTATTCGATTCAGAATTTGCATAATGTGGATCAATCTATCCGAAAAGCACTTTAATACGACTAGAAGAGAAATGTATGAAATATTTCTAATAAAATTCCATATTATTTCCAGTCTATTAATACCTTTTATAATCTGAAAGCTTTATTGGCGATTTTTCAGATTTGAAAACTTGAATCGCATACTTTTACGAGTATTACCAAAAAAAATTAATATGTGTTGCAAAATTATATCTGGTAAATAGAGCGCATGTTTTGACAATCCGTGTACGAGGCTATGCCATCAAAATACATAATTATTTGTCTGAATTTGTTGAATATTATTTAAGTTGCTGTAAAATATAACACTTTTTAAATAAATAAATAAAAATAAAATTATAATATGCGAACAATTTTAATAATATGGGTTTGATTTTATTGGATTTCATTCTATATATTGTAAATAGCGAAATCCACATATTTTTTTGTCCTATCCCGCGAAGCTCTTCGCTTGTCTGAAGGAAAGAAACATTTCTATTCCTAATAATATTTGCTCATATAAGCTGGCTCATACAAGTTTAATGGTTAAAATGTTTACCTATTTCAGTATGTTATCGATGATTTGTAGATATGTTTTTAAATATTTCTTATTTGTAACTGCCCGTCTACAACTGACATGACTTGCTGTTATAACTTGAAGTTATAAAAGCGTTGTTAAAACATTTGCATTAACAACCGTGTTATAACATGAGAAAACTTCTAAAATGATGAGTCTATACTTAACACTACCATCATATTAGTGTTAAAGTTAAGCATTTTATGTCAGTTGTAGACTGCATGTAATGCTTCCGAAATAATATAAGGACTAGTAAATTTAACATCTCCATACTATGTTTAGCACATACATATGTAGATACGTACGCAAACCAAAAAAAATAAATTAAAATTTTGATACAATTTACGCATTGCTCAACAATAAATTTTTTATTTTCATTTCTTTATCTTGTAAAAACATTTTTGCAGACCTTTAAAAGAATTTTACAAACTTCAAAAAGTAAGACGGAAGGAGCACACAAACTTCCAAAGCCTGAATCTGTTGCATAATTTGTGATAATAATTTGTTGTAATAATAAATTAAATTGGATTTTTCGGCGGAAACGATTTAATAATTTTTCAAATAATACAATTTTAATAAAGAAAAAATTTTTAAACAAAAATAAATCAAATTGAAAGAAATTACGTTCATACACATCAAACTGGTGGCATATTTTTATAAAAATTAAAAGTAATTTGATTATCATCAAATTCACATTGAACCATGAGTTTTGTATTACTTACACAATTACAAAATTGTGAGTTTGATGAGGCATGTTAATGTGTGGCCTTGTCGCTTTAGAAAACATAAAATATCTTTTATGAACAAAACAGTTTATTCTTTCAGAAAAATTATTTTTTATATGCCTACAATTGTTTAAATTTAGACAATAACAGCATTTGAACTTCGTTGCGAATCGATATAATTTCATCTGTACAACAATAAAACACATATTATTGCCCTACAATTAAAATCTGTCACATTTGGTTTAACTTAGGTTATTTGCACATAAATGGGATGCAAACAAAACATCTTTTATTATTTGAATGTGTTTTCAACGAGAAAACGAGATTTCTTTTAGTTTGTTTGTATTTTTTTTAAATGCAATGTAGTATACACATACATACACACACACGCGTGTGCACATACATATACGCTGATAAGTGAGAAAAGTTCTCTGAGAGTAATAATAAATACTGTAATTTACTCTCACAAGTGGATTTAGCGGCTAAATCCACCAGAAAAATTAATATAGACAGAAAAATGTATGAACTTTGTATGGTCGTGCAATATCTTTATAAATCTATAGTCTTTGCTACAACGGTTCACTTTAAACTATTTGTCCAACCTCGGTAAAAAATGAACGAAATTTTTCCGTAACATGATAATTCGTAAATAAAATCAGAAATATACTTTTTGACGACTTACTATGCGCTTTGAGTTTGTCAGACAGTTATTTCCTAAGCCGTTAAAATGTTATATATTTATTTAAAATATTTTATCTATTTTATTAACTAAGTTTTTTAACTTAAATCTTGAGCACCTCAATTTTTATTTTGTTTTTATTATTGTTTTATGAATTAAATTGTTATGTTTATGTTATCTTTTTATCTTGTATCTAGAGCCTAATAATACGGAATTAACGCATAATAATAGGTAATAAAAGCGTGAGGTAATAATAATTCAAGTTCCTATTTCAATCTTCAATTAATTTTTTAGTATTGAACCATTTATTTTACTTTCTTTGTAAACAAGTTCCCTTACGTATTTTTATAAAAGTTTTTTTCATTAATTAAAAACAAAATTTTCTTTGTACTATTTATTTGGAGCGGGATCCCGCGAAATTTAAAAAAAAACCCGCTTTCCCGGGATTCGAAAAAGTCCGGGGGAAAAAACCCTAATCACAATTAATAAATTTCGCAATCTCATCACTTTTCAGAAAAATGTTTACCGCTGCCGGGAAAAAGGCAGGGAAATTGGAAACCCTTGTATAGAATTTTATCTAAAAGTCGTATAATTTATAAAGTCACGATATCTAGATTTCAGCGTTTTTTTTTTTAATTTTCCCGCTAAATAAGAAAATTATGCGATTTGAGGTAAAGTTGGTACCCGTGGCCACATGCAAACTAGCATATACAGAAACACACCCTATATATTGCCACACTTATTGCCGGGACGAAAAATATTATTGTGGCAATAATTGATTTCGGGAAAAAACGTGTTATGCTAGGAACACAACTGGGACGAACGACGAATTTCGTCCAGCACGACGAATTATTCGGAAGAAATTCGCTGTATAAATTCGGCGTATGAAACACAATAACGACGAAAAAACAAAATGGAAATAAAATATGTTGTATAAACAAGAAATAGTGGTACCATATGAACAAAAAATACTTTACAAACAAAACATTAAGAACAACTAACGAAAATACTTTTTTATTGTCAATTTTTTTTACAATTTGTATTTCAAATTATATTCAGTTAAAATTTTACAATTTCTAAAGTAAAAAGTAACTTTATTTACTAAAACACTTACCATTTTTAAACAATATGGCTACCCGGTACTGAATTGTACGTCGTACGCCGGCGTAAGAATTAGAATTAAATCTATTTAAAGTTTGCAACGTCCGGCGAATTTTCGTCGGCGCCCTGATTGTGTGCATTTTCATATACACAAATATTTTTTATTTTTGGCGACGAATATTCGCGGCCAAAAATTCGTCGTTCGTCCCAGTTGTGTTCCTAGCATTACGTAGGCATTGCAAAGTAAGAAAGATATCGCCAACATATCACTTGGATGATAAAAAGAAAATTTTGTATTTTGAAAAAAAATTCAATAAGCGCATACTTTTTTTGAATTGTTAATTACATACGTACATTAGGGGTATAAGTTATTCCTAAGATTTAAATGGAAAACATCTATTAAAAAAATTATTATTATGTTATAGTTTTTTGTTGAATATTGAATAATATCGTGTTATTAATATTCCGTGTTTGTGTTTAACACTCCAAAATAATGGGTTTTAAAAGAAGTCATTAAAGTGTTTCGAAAAATGCTAAAATGTAAGTAAAGGTGTTGACCAAATTTAAAGAAAGCACAACGATGGGGAGAAATATTCCAGATATTGTCGTTCCGCTACATCAGACACTGGGTTAAAGAAGATTCAGTAATTCCAAAGTAACAGCGAAGCAACATATGTGCAGAACATGCTATTAATGTGGTACAGGATATATAACCATTATGCAAAACAATACGTACATTAAATTTGAAATTCATGCTCTTTAATAATTAACACATTGACTGCCAAGCCATTTTCAGCAAATAAGATGCTGGGGGCCACAACATTTTTTTTGCGTTTTATCTTCGAAAACATTAATATTGGAATTTAGGATACTACCAGTAATATTTACTGCATAAAAACAGAGAGTGTTTTACAAATAAGAGTGTCGCACGCATGTGTCCGACGTGGCGTCTCCCGATTTTTTTTATAATGCAAGGCCTTGTCAAACATATATGAACGACAAAAAACACTCTATATCGCTCTATATTTTTCCTTATTACGTGTTAATTTGTGTCTTTGCATTATAAGATAACGTAATATGTAAAATAATTTTTCTTTTTTTTATTTTTCTAACTGTGTATAATAAAATGAATTAAATTAAAAAAAAAAAAATATATAATTAATTAATTTTTGAACTGCGCCGAAATCGATAAAAGTTAATAACACTGGTCTGCCGAAAAAATTGTTTTAAATAAATTCAAGTCCGTTCTCAGTTTTTTTCTATCACGTCTTGTTTTTATTGGGCTGGACAAATATTTTATAAAATCTGCTTAAAACATTGTAAAATTTTTTATTGCGGAAACAAATTTAATTTCCACAAAAAACAATTTTTTCTTATCACTTAATTACTTTAATTGAAAACAAAAATTTTAAATCTCTTATTTTGAGATAAAAATAGTAATTTGCAAATGCCTAGAACAAAAATTAAATTTTCTAATGATATTAAAACCGCTAGATTTCCCGCTAACCGCCAAACCCGAAATTTTACCCCGATGGACACGTAAAAACCGCTAGAATCGCGGTAAAACCGTCAAGTTGGCAACAATGGGCCAGATCATCAGGAAACTTCATCCATAAAGATTTTAGAAAATAAAGATATTAAACCAAATAAAACTGTTAAGCGTATAAGAATTACAGCAACAGTTCTACTTGTACAAAGTTTAAACAAAATCATCAGCTTTTATTAATTTTAATAAATTTGGTTGAAACAATTGTGGTCGTTTTTATTGGTTAGTAGTTCTGATGACTTTGGTGCATTAAATTAATGACGGATATATGTATGTATGTATTTTAACTGTTGATTTTAAGGATGGCTAAAACCGATTGAACAAGCTCCAAATTTACATAAACTGGCTCATTTGTCTTCAATAGTGGCATTTTGTTCTGCTTGTAATTCCTCACTCGATTCGCATATACAGGATTTAAAAAACATGCCGAGACCGCTACAAACAAAATAAAATTATTTTTTTGACTAAAAATTTTTATTTTGGGATTTCTCATTAAAATTTTCTTACTATTTAAAAAACAAAATTTTTAAATTTGGTCAGAAAAAAACAAAAAAAAAATAACTTGTAATACTTTGTTTTTTAATTTGGGGATTTTTGGGGATATTTTTTAAATTTTTTTGTGGACAAGGAAGAAAAGTACCTGACAGCCCTGCGTACACGAAATTTAAATCGACAGCGTATTCAGGGCTGCCAGACTTGGGGATTTCATGCGAGCAATAAGGACAAAGGAAGTCATTTTGGAATTGGGGATTTTTTCGGGGATTTAAAAAATAAATTCGGGGATTGTATACATTTTTAATATAATTTTCCCTTCTTTTATTATTTACGCTTATTTTTCTTACATAATTATTTTTCGTACATAAAATATGAAAATAAGTAGCAAAACGTCACCTGAAACGGAAAAGGCCCTAACTAACGAAAAATTCAAAATTAACGTTTTCATTGATTCTGATGTATTGCATCAACACGAATGGCAATAAAAAAGTTTGGAATCTTTCGACCAAAATTTGCGATTTTATTAGTTATCAAAAAACAAAAGTCGATATCTACAAAAGATACTATGGTAAACGCAAAAAGGCCTAACTCACAGTTTGCATAATATGCAACATTGTCAATTGCCAAAACAATTAGAAGGTTTTACAAGAAAAATAAAAGAAAATTTAATTATAAACAGTTTAAGGCGATTTATCGATTTATCATTTTGAATAGTTTTTGCTTCCGCTGCGAAAGTTTCAAAACGTTAGGTAGGGCCTTTTGCATATTAGGTGACGAAATATAAAAGACAATATAATAAAGGTTGGGGAAAAGAATGCTGGGCTATTTTTAAGTACTTATTATGCTTCGAAGTATTTAATAAATGACACTCGAAAACCATTTTTTTTTGCAAGCACGTTAAAAAAACCATTTTTTTTTTGCCGAACGTAGCGGTCGTCTTTTTACATTTTTCTTTATATCTTTGGCATTTGCAGTCGGATCTTTAAGTGTGATATATTAAAGAATTTGTTGTTTTTAAATGTTTTTATTTGAAAAATTGTACTTTCTACAAATTTTGTTGAACAAAAGTTCTAAAATTAAAAATCAATTTTTTTATTTAAATAATATTCAGCTTGGGATATTAACGTATGCGGAATAAATTATGGACTGACACATTAGCAATAATAAAAAATTTATATCAGGTATTAAAAAATCAAAGTTGATATCCAATTGTTAAAATACACATCTTAAACTTATTTTACAAAAAGATTTCTAGCCACATCGATGAGCTTTTTTCATTTTTTGACGCACCCTACGGATAGCCTCTTGAATCACCTTTGTGTGCATATTCTATAACAGAAATTTCTTTTTAAATTCGTCTAAAAAGTTTGAATTAGTGTCCATTTTTGAGCGTCCATTGTAAAAAAGCTCCCATCATCCATGATACAATTCATGGTCAGCCTGCAGCCAAACAATTTTGAAACAAAGCCCGTATTAGATGCCTAATGATAACTGACTATTTTCTGAGGCTGCTGATACGGGTTTCTTTATATATTTGACTACTCTGATATGTGCTACACAGAAAGAAAAACACTCGGGATAAATCAAGTTTTTTGGGATTACTTTAAGTACGAGTCGTACTCAAAAATTCAAGTACGAAAAACACTTAAACGTACTCAAAACAATCCTAAATGGAATTACTTTTGAAAATGAATTCCTTTTCAAAGTTTTTTTTTAAATTTGAACTCATGCTACTCATTGAGTTTATATTTTTGGTTAAATATGTACATAAGATTTCTAAAATAAAAATCATATCGGGCATGATGTTGGTGTTTTATCATTCTGTAATGTGTAATACGGGTAAGTAAGTCACTCATAATCATTTTTTCTTTGTAATTTCTTTTTTTTTTTTGTTTTTTTCAATCATGAATTCTGGATAAAATCAACTTTATATTACTTGAATCAAGGTCATTTTGAGATTGATTCAATCTTAGTTTTACTTAAGTCAATCTCATTTTCGGATTATTTGAGGTACGAATTCGGATTAAAACAATTTTATAATTTTTGAATGAAGTGCATTTTGAGATTGATTCAATCTTAGTTTTACTTAAATCAATCTCATTTTCAGATTATTTCAAGTACGAAAACGGGATTGAATATGGATAATTTAAGTATTTTGGGATTAAAAATCCGTACTTGAATCAATCTTTCTCTACTTGATTCAAGAAAATCCGTACTCACCGTACTATTAATTCCACTTCGGATTGATTTGGGTGTACGATTTTGAGTGTACGTACTTCTAATTTGTAACTCTTCATTGATTTGCCAACGCAATGTAAGATTTTGAAGTATATCCGGCAATATCTACCTTCAACATAGGGGATGAGACCCGGTAACTCGAGAAAAAATATAAAAGTAATAGAGTCTAAGCCAAACAGTTAAATGTCCTAGTTGACTTCAATTAATTTTTATATTTTCCTTTATTAATTTATTATCTAAAAGGGGCAAGAACTAACGGCTTTAGCGTTATATTCGCCCACAGTTATGATAATTTATTAATTTTTTATAATTATTTTTAATTAAAACAGAATTTTGAATTTTTAGTTCATGAGCCTTTATTTATTTCGATGTCGTCAGCTCGATGGCTAGATGACGAGTAAACCAAAATCAAATTATTTTTTTTCTTATATTTAAATATCGGTTATTAAAGTTAAGGCTCAGTTAGCCGGGAGTAACAGTAACGTTGCAAATCAGCTGATTAATTTTGTTGTATGTAAAGCAATTAGAACGATTACAGTCAGCAGTAAGATGTTACGTCTCAATCTGTAAGAAATAGATTGGTCTTACTTTTTTACGGTAAGATTACTGTTACTGTTACTCCCGGCTAACTGAGCCTTAAATTACAAAAACAGAATTGAGTGAAATGAAATTAAATGAGAGTTCAATAGTTATGTACCATAGTTAAAATAAAATGCAAAACAGTGAAATAATAACAATACAAATGAGCTACATTTAATAATTCTCACAAACAATAATATATGTACACTTATAATTTTCTGTCCTAAATTAAAATAAAAATAATTAAATAATTAAATTTACAAAATAATACTAAATGTATTAATAAAAATAAAATTCTAAATCTTCCTTTTACAACTGGTTTTTTACTTTCGAAAGCTTTTACTGTCTTATAAGCAAAAGATTTTTCAATTTGGATTTCAGAAAGTGACTAAAAAATTCATTCTTTTTTTAAGAGGATAATTTTCACTAAATTTACAAATCAACTCACGACCTTCTTATTCGTTTTATGATATTGTTTCTACTTATTATAATTTATAATTAATTGATAATTATCAATTTATTGAACTGAGCTCTAGCCAAATAGTTATAGGCAAAGTGCCGTTACTTTTTCCCTATTTTGTTTTATTTTTGCACTGATGGTTGAAAATCAGTCCATATTTCATTCCGCCAACGTTAATATCAAACAAAGAGTTATAAAACATTTCTGTAAATCCAAGTTATTGAATTTTCCGTCTGTCAGTGTTAGTCATCATCCAGGCTTGGAATTTTTTTTGCAGCAATTTTTGAGTTTATTGGTGATAGAGGTGAGAAAATTTTTAAGGGCCATTATTACAACTTGCCAATAGTTAAAAGTCGGATTTTGTTGGACCGATAAATAGTTTTGACTCTACGTATTCTATGGTGTAGAGTTTAATGCCCGTATTTAAAAAAATATTTAAAATTTGAAATGGTTTGCAAAACAAATTTTGTGTGAAAATGTTCCTTAATAAACGTTTGTTCAAATTAGAAATCTTTTACTGATTTTGTTATAAATGTTTTGTAATTTGTAAGCAATATTGCAAGTTTGAAAAACTTTCGATGGTTATCGATGGTTTTCAAAAAAACTTTCGCATTGGAATTTAGTTTGTTTTTTAAATGTAATTTTCTATGCGAACGTTAACGTTCGAAATCGATAAACAGGCTGTTAAGAAATTTAAACTCGATTCAAGTAAATAAATTTTAAGTTTTCTAAAAATGTAAGCAATACTTACTCGATTCAAAAATTGTTACATTCTTATCCTAAACAACAGAATCTTGTAACAGGAAATACTTAGAAATAACTATTTAGATTCAAGAACATATATAAATTTAAAATTTTTAAAAAAAAATAAAAAAAAACCTACTGGAGTATCCAAATATTTCGCCATTATTTGATCGAATAATCAAAATAGCTAATTTCGAATAACGAATAACTCGAACACTTTAGGTCAATTAATCGATTGAAATAAATATCTTTAAGCAATAAACTTTTTTAAATAATAATATTGGTTTTAGATTTCTAACTGTTTAATATTATTTTAAACTAAATTAAATATTCTTCACTTCTATTTTTTTTTATCACACAAACTTTTAAGCATATTTCAGACCCTTTTTAGATGTTGTTGTGTGAGAGACAAGTTATGTATATCATTACAAACGTCAAATTCCATTCGTTAGAAATTTGGCACTTTAATAGCACGTTTTTCATATATAGTTTACAGTTATCGTAAAAAAGTGTGTAAATGAAAGGAGATTACAAAAATGTAATAAGTTATCAGTGAAATTGAAATCAAAGTACATATTTTAAAAATTAAGAGTATAAAAAAAATTATAAAAAAATCAGGGACCGTAACAGTTATTCCTTTTTTCATAAAATTTAGATGAAAACAGTTATTTTTTAATTTGTATTTTTTTTAACAAAAATAACAGTTATTTTTTGAGCAAAAATAAAAGTTGTTCTCTAAGGAAATGCTCAAAAAAATAAAAATAATTTTTATCGAAAAAATAAAAATTAGTATATTTTATTATAGACGTCTTCATATGAATCAGTATGGTAGGTTTACTTAAATCAGATTTTCGACATTTGCATACATATGCTTTTTTTTTAAAAAATTCCAATATACCTGTAATTTTCGGACCCGGAAAAAAATAATTGATTTTTAAAAAATTGTTAAATTTCACTCGATTTCTAGGAATAATAAATTGGTTTTAAAAGTTTTTCATAACTAACTGGCACTTCTCACAAAAATGTCGGAACTAAAAAGACAAAAATATAAGAAGTAAATAAAAAATTGTCTTAAAAAATATGAGCGCAAGCCTATATTTGATACCCGCATTAAGTTAAGCAGGCGGGACACAATTGCAAATTATAAACCGAAAAAAATTATTGGTTCCCGCCTGCGAATAAACATAACTGCAGTAACCTTTGGCTTTCAGATCATTTTATAGTCTGCTAAGGGCCAAATGCACATTTCAAATGCTCTTCCAGCGGGCAAATTCACTCGTGTATGTACGTGTGCTGGACGTAATATTCGCTGGCATATCAACATTTTTTGATTTTCCATGCAACATCATCGGTGTGACACATACAAACCGAATAAGTGTAAATCTAATTTTGTTTTCCTTAATCTTGTTTCGGTCTTTTTAATATATAATACCCGTAATTTCTACAAATATATCTAGCTTTGTATGGATTTCTACGGTGATAAATGAGAAAACCAATATCGTACCAACGAACTTTCCATATCGTACTTTTTCGGCCCCAATAGTACTAAGTCAGTTTTTTATAAATTTTTTTTATTTTATTTTATTTTTAAAAACAAAATTTAATACAACAACAAAAAAAGGTAATTATACAATTATAATAGGGTGGGTAAAATTTTTTCGCGACAAAAGCACATCGCGATTCTTGTTCTATTCCAAGAAACTTTGTTCAAAAATTTATTTCCAGCCCCGGATTTTTCAAAATATGTAGTTAGTTTTCCAAAATATTCCAGAATAGAGGCAAAAAAATTGTATTTGATCTAGCCAGACCTGTATCATGCGGGTTTTAGGGTTGAGAAATCCTTTAATTTGTATTTTTGATTGCCGCAAGAGAGCTTTTTCATACACTTTTTAGAATTTATCGTCTTGTTTGTGGAAAATTGACGAATACTTCTCAAAATACAATCTCGAATTTTAAACGAAAATAAAATGTTTGAGCGTTCTAAAAATATGTACATACGAACATCTTCGGATTGCATTTCCAAATTTATTGTGTTTACAATTTTCAATATGTACTGCAGGAAAAAGGAAAGGAGTAGAAAATAAAATTTAATTTAGCGCTTGTAAAATCTCCTTCAAAATTATTCGGAGTAAAATAAAAATGATGTGTTTTGCCACTGTTCGAAAATTCTGTTGATTACTTCTTGACGTTACAACCATCTTGTTGACGAATATTTTAAAATATTACGAGTTCGTTCCAAACTAATCTTGAATTGAGAGGAATTCGTCTCTTCTACAATGAAGAACTTTTGCAGAAGTGGTTTCCTATATATTTTAAAAACTTGTCAATATCATCAGAAAATGCTTATATGCCGCTGATACTAAATTTAGAATGTGGCATAAGCAATCGTTTAATTAACAGGTGCAAAAATCTATTTACAATAGTGGAGTTCAGAGTTTCGTGCAAATTGTCTTAATAACATGGCTGTTTTGTTTAATCCAACAACAAAAAGTAAAGTTTTCATTAGAGTTCATAAAATAGCTACGACATTTTGCATTTTCGCAAGATTCTTTGCACCAAACACTAAACTCCGCTTATATTCATTGGACAGTAAATGCGAGTTGCCATTTTATATTTATTATAAATTTTTAGGTTTAAGAAAGTTGGAAATAGTACCTACCAAGTGAGTCGCGGGTACCAATTGTACCAACTTTATCAACCCTGACAGCACATATCGCTCCTTTATTTTTGATTTTTTGAGATATGACTATATTGCAATAAAGGAGCGATATGAGTTGTTATTTAATTGTTAAACTACATGTTTGTATTATTGTTTTTTTGTGTTTATTAATATAATAAAAGTATCAATTCATGTAGAGATTTATGTTTTTTCCCCATTGAACCTTACTCGATTAATCGAGCAAATTTAAAATTCAAAAATCGATTAATTTCTTACTCGAACAAAACCAAAAGTCAAATAACTGGATACCCTAATACTTACTCAATTCAAATACATGTTTGGTCTTTGAAATTTAGTAACTAAACTCAGAAGAAAAATCAATTACATTTACATTTAACTCAATACATATAAACGAAATGAGCACTTTTGCTTTTAAAAAATTAAAACATCAAAATGTGTAGCATTAGTTGTTTATAGAAAACTTAATTAATTTGCTTGATATTTCGATTAAAATAAAAATGATTTGAATCAAACCAAGTTTGGGAATGTAATAAAAGATAAACTCACTGTTTATTGTTGGTGTTTTGTTTAAGCTTTGATATTGTTACAAGTAAGACTTTGAGTGTTTATAATTCTTATTCGCTTTAGGGTTTTATTTTTATAATTTTTTTCGCTTTTCTTTAATCTTTGGTTTCTTGATGAGCTGGCCCAAGCCACCAGTGAAATGCGCATAGAAGCTAGCTTTCCCTCAACAATAAATTTCAGTGTATTTATCAAATATGAAAACCTGGGAATCTAGCACGTCATACGGAAATCGTATTAATAAAAAACAAAATTGTTGCTCTGATTGTGAACAAAGCTTTACACTTTTAATATTTAAACAAACGCATCTACATTTATTGGTGTGGGGAAAAATTACATATGTACATACAGGGTTTAAATAATGAGTTGAGTTTTTTATAAATTTGTAATGATTCTTGTTTTTTCAGGATTTTGTTAAGAAAATTTCGGGAATTTAATATACAAAAAACAATAAACGTACCAAAACAATTGAATTTTATTTTTTAAACTAACAATCCATTGTACTCACAATTTTAAGCCCATTTCCTTTTAAATGACTATTTCAACAAGGTTTTGGGCTGTGGAAAATCTATTAACAGTTCACCAAATTACACCCATCTTAGTCCACTGTTTGGTTTGAACTGGCACATATTTTTTTGAAATGACATTAGCATTTTAAACTGTCAACGTTGTTGCAAAATGTGGAAGACAATCCAACCTGGTGTTTTCAACAAGATGGAGCCAAATCTCATACTGCTGGTGCCTCAATGGCTTTGGTAAGGGGCATATACGGCTAACGCATTATTTTATCCGCCAGTGACTTGAAATGGTCTCCGTGTTCAATCTGTTTTACAGTACCTTATAGTTTTTTTTGCAGTACGTTTGAAAGAAAGAGTGTATATTTACAAGACAAAAACCATCCCCCAACTAGAAAAATATATTCGATATAAAATAATGACAAACTGTCTAGTTTGAGATGTATGGAGTAGAGATAGCGTGTATGTGTGTTAGAAACAAATGTTGGGTATAAGAAATAAAGGGGCTCGCTCATACATTTGAACCGTCTATGGACAATGCCCATTGGGCATCTTGCCGGCCAATTTTTTACAATTTCACAAAATGTTGAACTGTGTATGGGAGTCCCTTTAGTAATAGCCATAAGCCATCTCCATAATGGAGTAATTGCCCCATATAAACCACTTCCCTTAAATCAATTTAATACGAACAAGAAATCTCATGTACAAAGATGCAGATTTAGAAATAGTTATTTCCACAAATTTCTTAAATATGAGTCTTATAAAACATTTTTGTTTTAGCGGTTCCATTATTACGTATGGGTCCCAAATAGCGTTAATACTGTGGTGTAGGAGATCATATGATCGGGCTTGACGGACTATACTTTCTTATTTGTTTTGTTTTTAACTCTGGGGTTGCTACAAAAACTTTCATGGTCTGTTCGACGATTTTGAAAGAATGACTTCGATCGCATTCTAAGCGTTCAACTAACTTTATTCTATACGAACATTCGTTTAGACGACAACTCGAAAGAAAACGTAAGTACTTTCATACAAAAAGCGGTTTATTAATATCGGAGAAATTGTCGACATTACGAAAACAAATGTCAAAACCACTAAATTGTTGTTTTGTTGTCGAACCATGTAATTTATAAAAAAAGTAAATTTTTATCCGATCAACACAGTATAAATATGTACTGAAAGAGGAAAACATTTTTATTTAATAGTTTTTACAATTCAGAAGAACAATTCTTGAGATTTTTCAAAATAACCAGCTAAAACCACTGCAGAAAAACATGATTTTCGCGAAAATCTCGAAAACGCTTCTCGAGAGAAATAAATGAGTGCCCTTTTGCTTGCATTAGGCGAATAAATGGAGGAACATCCTAAGTTGGCGAGAGGTGCACCAGTGCTTGGAGCAAATACATTTTCAATCGGCGTGTAATGGAAAATAAAAAGCTTTCAACTAAACGTCATTGGTCCATCCATGCGTTTTATTGCAAAGTGGGAAATTGTAAACCACAGCTTGAATTGGTTTTGAAAATATTACGCACGAATAACAAAATCATTTAAATTAAATTTTGTATTCCCACGAAAATTATTTTGATAATAAACTGGCAGGTGCACGGCCTAAAAAAAACTGACGGGCAGCCCGCTTTTTATTTTGTTTGCGAAAACTTTGTTTAAACTTTGATATTGTTACAAGTAGAACTGTTGCTGTAATTCGTATACACTTAACAGTTTTATTTGGTTTTATATCTTTAGTTTTTCTAAAATCTTTATGGATGAAGTTTCCTGATGATCTGGCCTAAGCAACCAGTGAAAATGCGCATAAGAATAGCTTATCCCATCAGCAATAAATTTCAGAGTTTTTATCAAATAATAAGAATTGGGAATTAAGCACGAAAAACAGAATCATTGAATATTACATATTTTTACAGACATGAAAAGATTTTAAATGTGGGGCAAAACAAATTTCAGAAAACAACAAAAGCTTGCAATGATTGGACGATGCTTTAGTCTTCGGCTGCAGCACCTTGTTGTAGAGTGTTGGCAGGTAAAGTTAAAAGTACTGAAACTCAGTCAGCAGATATCACAATCAGCACCGAGAGTTTCAAAAACTGCGATGGTGGTTGCACAAGAAAGCAAAATTTAAGAGACAGGGCCCTTAATATTATTTGAAACACTATTAGAGTTTTTTTTTCCCGGAGTTTTTCGATTCCCGGGAAAATTTTTTAAATTTCCCGGGATCCCGCTCCATATAAATAATACAAAGTAAATTTGTTTTAAATTAATGAAAAAAACTTTTTTTTTAAAAAAGCGTAAGAGAACTTATTTACAAAGTAAGTAAAATAAATGCCTAAATACTCTCAAAAATTAATTAAAGGTTGAAAGGGGAACTTGAATTATTATTACCTTACGCTTTTATATGTAAATTTCGTATCATTATGCTCTAGATACAAGATAAAAAGATAACATAAACATAACAATTTAATTCATAAAACCATAAAAAAAAACAAAAATTATGGTACTCAAGTTTTGAGATCAAAAATTAAATTTATAAAATATATAAAATATTTTAAATAAATATGTTTTATAAATATATTAACATTTTTTAACAGCTTAGGAAATAATATTAAGACACACTCAATGCGTTTAGAAAGTCGGCAACGAGTATATTTCTTATTTTATTTACTTATTTCCATGTTTCCGAAACATTTCGTTCACTTTTTTACCTTTTTTACCGACAAATAGTTTAAAGTTGGTGCATATTTCTAATTCACAATCCGAAGTAATTTTTCTTTTTTATAAACAACGTCTATATCAGTCAAATGTATGTCAAGGTTGATTCAAAAAATAGCATCAAGCGGACTTTTTCTTACAAGATCCACCTGTAATCTTTAGGACAATGTGGTTTTAAAATTGTATGTTGTAGAATCTTACACGAGTTTCCATAGCTTTTTTATATTTCTGTTTTGCAGCACTTCCCGGTTATATAAGCCGTTACAAAATGAAACAAATTTATATTTATCACCTTATTAACATATCGTCATATTTTTAATTTTAAGTTTATTAAGCAAAGTGTTTCTTCTTCTTTCTCGTAACAAAACATCGGTTTTTATCTCAAACTGAACCGAAGTTATAGCGACATATAGGTATCTTCAAATCGGTACATTTTAACTTTAATCGCATTTTGCCATTTTGTAGATATGACTTTGCTGCAATAAAGGACCGATATTTTTGGATATCTCCTATTTGTAAGACTTGCCCATGGACAATTAAAATGTACTGCCTTTATCTTATTTTGAATTTATGTTCTTTATTAACTCTTTACTTCACTAAATTTATTAATTATCAACTGTTGCACGGCACATTCTGCTTTTGGTAGATTTATTGCGTCAGTAGACATTGATGTACGAACGTACTCACTTCTTGTTAATGATCTAATCGACAACCATCAACAGATGCTAATTTTAAGAGAATATAAAACTAAATTTCAAAGTGTAAATAGCTTTTTTCTGAAACAATGAGGAACTTTTATTTCCCGGGATCCCGCAACAAATATCCCGGGAAAACGGGAAAGAAAATATTTGAAATCTCGGGAAAAAACCCTAAACACTACAAATTTTGGAGGAAAATATCAAAAATTTTAAAGTTTATCCAAACAAAGAAGGATAGAGTGAGGAATAAAATACAAACTGCTCTCAAGGTAAAAAGTAGGAATATGGTTGTTGAGGAACAACAGTCGTTAACTTGTCGTCAAATGAAACAAATGCAACTACTGCCAAGGAGCAAGCTGATGCTTCCAAAATATTGACTTGGTACTTATTTATCTTTCTTTTATGTTTGGTGATTGGCTTATTATTTGTTTGTATTATTTTTTTTTTTTGCTTGAATATTTTGTTTTTAATTAAATTCAACTTTTGTTTACACTTTTCTTTTGTTTTGATTTCAACAAAAAAGATTTTTTTATTTCGACATTTTTATACAGCTGATAAAATTTCAAACGCGGTTGTATTTGTTATCAACAATTTAATATTATTTTTGATATGGCAATAGTTTATTTTTTTAATACGTAAGTAACAAATATTTACATTCGTAAGAGCAAGCGATCGAAAGCTGTCGAAATTGTTAAAACCAATCTGATTCGAAATCGAGCGAATAGATGGCGATCGCTTCGAATTTCTGTCGAGATAGTTGAACAGGCCATAAATCTTTGATCCCCTATGAAATTTTTTGTAACAATTTCTACATAATTCTAAAAATTCATTTAAGTATGCACGTTAAAAAACAACAATTTCATTAAGAAACAAAGTAAATTTAATATGCTAAAAATCACAAACTTCTTGCTTGTTTTTTTAATGTATGTTCTTTATCGTACGCATTATTCTGTGTTAACAAATAAATGCTTTTTTTAAATTCATCTTGTATGTATAATTAAGCTTGAAGTCCATTTTTTTATTCCTTTTAATATTTCGATACTGTAGGTAGGGTACAGCATTTTCAGGAGTAATAAATTTAGAAATATTAATTAACAAAATTTACAGCTAAATTAAGTAAAAAAAACTTGTCAAAATGAAAAATTGTGCAAACAAAATGTTTTAACACATCATCGATTATAGAAGAACAAAAATTGTTTAAATTTTCGTTTCTGTTTTTATGAACTAAATAAATGTCCATAACTTTGGGCTACGCCATCTGTATCTGTCATAAAAAGTACCCTTAAAAAGTTCGCACTTTTTTGAAGCAACGACGATTAGTTTCCGCGTTTGTTAGTGCTGTTCTTTATTACGAAATTTCTAATCTGATTTGTGTCCAGCTAATGTTGTTTTTATACCAACACCACCACCATCGTTTCAGAGGATATTATGCTTTTGTTTATGCTGATGTGTGTAACACAAAAATGATGGTTCTAGGAAATTGTGAGTATAATTCAATTCATTGGTCCCATGCAACAGGGATGGTATTAAGAATTTTAAAACTCTACCAAGAACTTTAAACAAAATGTTGTTTACCTTAATTGTACTACATAAATAAATTTTTTTGTTCGAATTATTTTAATTGGTTAAAACACTTCTGAAATGTATTATGAATCTTATTTGTACTTAGTGTATTTTATAATATTAAAAACACAATTAAGCTTGCTTTATAAACTATTCAGATAAAGAAGGTGCGCACTGGTTTTCAATTAGATTTCTAGATCAAAATATCGAATTCATAATTAATTATTAACATGCGTTAGATTAGTGTCCAGATTATGCATTAGTGTCCAGTGGCGTATTCTGTAATTCGTTTAAGCTAAATCTCTATCGCTAAAAATCTAAAAAGTTGATTTAGCGAGCTTTGGCTACGAATGCAATACTGTAACGTGCATTGCTAAATTTAGCATTGCCATAAAAAGCCATTTTAGCGATCGAGATTTAAGCGAGATTTAAGCGAATTACAGAATACGGCTGCAGATTATGAAATTATAATCTTGCAATTTTTGTATTTTTATCTCGCCTTTCCTCTTCTCCTTTTTAAATATTTTATTCATATAAGTACAAATACAACTACAACCAAATTTAAGTTAAAAAGCAGGGTAGGAAAAAATTCGACTCGCGAGCACAATTCGAGTCAACTCGCTCGTTTTAAAATTTGTGCTCGCGAGTTTTATTTTTAAACTCGCGAGCACAAACGAGTTGAAATCGAGCAACTCGTACAAAAAAATTATTGTTTGCTTGAGCGAAGTAAAAATATACATACGTATTACGTATGTATTTGTTAAGAAGAGAAGGGAAGGCAAGACGTGTGGGAAAAGGTTGTTTGAGTAAATATAAATAAGTATAAATGTATGTTTAAAAATATGTATAGAAGCAAAATGTTTAATGATGTGTAATAAAATGTATGCGTTCTTCAGCGACTTACATAAAAGTGTTTGATATTGGTAACATATTTCTTTTCATAAAAGCTGCCTTTAAATGTAAATAAAATTAACATTTGTCCACCGATTCTCATGTTTTATGGCTCATTTTATTCGTAATATACCTGAGAAAGCATTAATGATAAAAAAAAATCGTTATGATTTTTTAGAGTTAAAAAAAAAGTGTTATTTACTTACTTTGCATGAAAAAAGCTTGTCTAAATAACTCCGAAACAGTGAAAAACATAAAAAATGTTATTCGTATAACTTAAAGGAAACACTATTCGTAATCATTTGTAGGTGTTTTGAGAAAAAACGGTACATACTTAAAGTATTTGTATACGCCTTTAAGTTTTGGTGTTATGGAAACTTAAAAAATCTTAAGCACTGGATAAAATATGTTTATTTAGGTGTTTTAACTAATTTCTTAATAAACAAAAAAAAAATTAATTTTTAAACAAAAAAAAGTTCTGCTTTTTTAGCTTTTTTTGTGTGATAAGGCCATTTATAGCCGTTTTAAAATACCGATTTGGATTATTTTTCATTCAGCTTCATTCATCACTGATAGTAACAAACATTTATTTTCATACTTTGTTAGTAAATACTTTCCAATTTAAAATTATAACTATTTTAACATAGTTTTTTTATATTTTCAAAACGTATTACATGATTGCATTCCTTTACACGAATTCTTTCCTTTGCTATTTCTACTTCATGATTAATTATGCTTGTCACAACATTATTTTTGTTGTATCAATAAAAACATATTCCTTCTTTTTTTATCCATATGACATTGTTGTTGTGTGTCTTCGATGATACATTTATTCATACCCTGCAAATAATAGTACCAGTCCAAACACGCGTGTAAAGAGTAGTCCACAAAGGACCAGGACTAGTCCAAAAGTAACCCAAACGTATGGAAAAAACCTGGTCTATTTAACATTACGATGTCCTAGGAGAGGATCATATAACCCACCTTTGGTGCGATTACGAGCGAGTTTTATTTTTTTATTCTCGAGCCGAAAAGAAAAATTCTTTTAAATGTGGAAAATAATACTCGCTCGAATTGAACTCGCTCGCGAGCGAGTTTAATTCGAGCACTCTCCGTACTCTGTTAAAAAGTGTGAGAATAACAAAACAGAATTGCAGAGTAGATGAAACTGAGTACGCCTCCCTAATCTTGCCAATAACTCTAGAATTGCTGCAACAAAAATTGCAAGTCTGGACGATGACTAATAAGCCGTTTTCATTAAAACGAAATTTGATTTGAAATCTTCCTCAAAATCTAGTGCGTTTATATTGCACATTTTGTTTACATAACAACAACAGCTGACTCAAAGTTTGTTCTGTAACACATACTTACATATAAAAAATACCCATTAAAGAATTTGCGTTAACTCTTTTATTTATAATCAACTTTATTTGTTTTATTACTACACTCACAATATTCTGTACGTAAAATTAACTGAAATTGTAATATAAAATAAATGAAAGTTCAATTAAAAACCGGTCTACCTATTTTTCATTTATTTTTAACAAAAAGTTCATTTAATTTTTACTGTCAAAAATTCAACACCATTTTCAGTAAAAACGATTAAATATTCAGTTATTTTATTAAATTTTCGCTTACTCCACAAAAGATCCGAATTTCCAAAAATACCAGACAGACACCTGTCCACTTGTTTTTCTTATAAGCGAGAGAGGGAGAATATTTTTATTTACTTACCCAGTTACACACGTTTGTTTTACTTTTGTTGTACTGACCACGTTGTTTACAGAAGAACTCTCAATTATAAGACACCAGCAGCATGACCGATATGGCTTCGCAATTATTTTACTTTTAAAATTTGATGTATTTAACTAAATTATTTTAACAAATAGAAAATGGGTATTGCTTACACAAAACAAGCAATTCATTTTTTATAGATAAGTAAAAATTAATTTTTGGTAGTAAAATTATATAAAATAACTGAATATTTAATGGTTTTTACTGAATATGGTGTTGAATTTTTGACAGTAAAATTTTATAAAATAACTGCATTTATATTTGTTTTTACGGAATATGTAGTTAATTTTTTGACAATTAATTTATAAAAGATAACTGAATATTTTACGGAATTCGCGGTTGAATTTTTGACAGTAAAAATTAAATGAACTTTTCGTTGCTTTAAACTACATTTTTATTTACTGTAACATAAAGAAGAATTTAACTCTATAAACGGACAATATTAACGGCAACTGAAAATCCGTATTAATATGCACTTAGTTTTTTGAATAACTGTTAAGGTACGTTCAGACTGATGAAATATTTGATAGCAAACATCAAATATTTCATTAACGTAGTCTGAACACAAAATATTTTTGAGTATCAAATAAAATAACAGCTGATTTTGAGCAAATAAAAGTATTTGCCGGCAAACAAATATTTGTCCAATGTGAACATAGTGTGAACACATAAAATCAAATATTTTCGTAATTTTTGAGCAAACATTTATTTGATATTACAAAAAAAATTGTAAGAGCAAACAACGACAAATAATTTTAGCCATGTACCCGATAGAAGCAATTTTTCCTGTAAGTTTTCGGATTTTTTATAGTTTTAAAGATTTTTAATAATTATTAGACTTTGCTATCATGCCGCTATTAGCAAACTTTTGCGAATTTTTGCTAATTTAGCAATTTTAACCGAATTTTTGCAATTCCTTATACTTTTGGGGACTTTTAATCAATTTTATGGCTTGTATGAAATATTGAAATTGTTCGCGAATTTTCGCTATTTTTGCAACATTTTTTTATTTGGTTTTTCCCCGACATTTGTTTTTTAACCGATTTGGCGATTTAAAATAAATTTTAGGGTTTGCTATTAGCAAATTTTTGCGAATTTTTGCTAATTTAGCAATTTTCACCGAATTTTTGCAATTCCTTATACTTTTGGGGACTTTTAGTCCATTTTATGGCTTGTATGAAATTTTAAAATTGTTTGCGAATTTTCGCTATTTTTTATTTGGTTTTCCCCCAATACATATTTTGTTTTTTTTAGCCGATTTACCGATTTCAAATAAATTTTAGGGTTTGATATTAGCCAATTTTTGCGAATTTTTGCTAATTTAGCAATTTTCACCGAATTTTTGCCTTTCCTTATACTTTTAGGGACTTTTAATCAATTTTATGGCTTGTTTGAAATATCAAAATTTTTCGCGAATTTTCGCTGTTTTTGCAACATTTTTTTTTGTTCTTTTCCCGACATTTTGTTTATAACCGAATTATATATTTTAGGGGTTGTTACCAATTTTTCGCAAATTTTAGCCATGTTTCCGTTAACCATTTTTTGTCTTCCAGTTTTGTTTTTCTTTTACATACTCCTGTTCTAACAATATAATAGATGCGGCTCCACAGAATAAACAAAGAATTAGGCTTCTGCGCGAATTTATTTTTCGTGAAATATATTTTTATTTTCATTAAATAATTATTTGATGCAAATATTTGTTTAAGTCTGAACGCATGGCAAACATGAATTAATTTATTTTATTTGACACTATTTGCCAACTGTTTCAACAAACAAAAATTGTCAAATATTTGAGCTTAGTCTGAACATCAAACAAAATATTTTTTTGTTTCACACAGTTTGAAGCAAATATCAGAACAAATATTTTTGTCAAATATTTCATTAGTCTGAACGTACCTTTAGAATCAGTTAAAAATAAATTTGCTTGGAATTTTAAATGTTTATTTATTTAAAAATGACTGAACGGAATATTTCTTAAATAAACTACAGTCCGTTACTGTAATAATATTGTGAGTGTACAAGTAGTTGCTTTTTCCATTTTTTGCTATTTTCTGAAAAGTTAAAAGTTTGTTTAACAGTGTTAACAAGCTGCCATTATCGTTTTTTTTCAGGAAGCACGTAAAAAATGTAGGTAAATAGAAAATAAAAATGTTTGATATCTTTAGTTAGGCTTGTGTTCATCAAATTTATTTTCGTTAAACTATTTTTAGACCCCTTTCAGACTCGGCAAGTTAGTTGCGCAAGTAACTTGCCGAGTACAACAAAGTCTGTACTAAATTTTTTTTACCCCGACCTTACCGCTAACGTTTACAAACCAAGAGTTGCGCAAGAGACTTTCGCAAGTAACTTGCCGAATGTGAAAGGGGTCTTACTGAAGGAACACACAGAAAAAAATCAATTAAAAACGTAGAAAACAAGGTTGATTTAAATCGTAAACTAAATATAAATTTAAAAATAAAATGTGAGGGGTAGACAGACGGGTGCTCCACATAAAACTAAAATATTTAATACCGCATATCTAAAGACAAAAGCGTTCAAGCTTTTTAAAACCCACTCTTATGGTAAAACACGCCTTTCTTAATAAAAATAAAAGGGTTAGGAGCAATAACTTTTTACAGAAGCATCCTGTGAGCCCTGTTTATGTTTGTGTCGTTAACGTGACTCAATCTAAACACATAAATCCAGATTGACGCTAACTTTTTAACAATTTTCCTTACAAGCACTTGAAACCTGAAGGAAGCCGTATTAAAGTAAAACACACGTATAATTACTAAAAACACGACTGAGTTATCTTTATTGTTTACTTTCTTTTATATAAAAATGACTTAATAATAAAATGCTTAGCTTAAATAATAATAATTGAATGAGGAAGTAAAAATGTTTGAGTTGCAGAAAACAAATGGCCTAATTCTGAATGGTTTATTTGACACAAAATTAATAAAGAAGTTAATAAACAAACTACCTAATTATAAATGGTTTATTTAACACAAAATTAATAAACAAATTACAGAACAATGAAAATGCGGTGTATGCTGTTTGTAAAATAAAATAAATATTGTGTAAGAAAGTTAATGCGCTAAGATTATGAACGAATGTATGTTCTTATTAATTACTAAATTATGTCACTATAATACGTACGAATGTTAAAAAATAAAACAGACTACTTATTTTGTCGATAGTGGCAGGGGAGCATTAACCCTACACACAGAAAACAAATTGGTTGGGATACGGTTGCAGTAATAAAATATTGATCAAGTAACATAATTTATTATTGCAACTATTAAAAATGTGTAGTTTTAACTGATTTTTAATTCTCATGATTATTAAAACGCTATTCCAACTGAAATATGATTCCTTAAATTCTTTTATTAGTTATGATAACTAATTTAATTAAGTTCTAAAAATTAGTACAAATGGTTAGAATCACAACCGAATTTAATACAGGGCAATACTGAATATTGGTCATTGCAATTAAAAATTTGCTTTCGTCAATAAATTTTGTAATATAAATGTTAATTCATTTATTGCAGCTAATTATTGATTGTTGGAAAAGTTTCAATCGAGTACAACAAATGAAAATATAATTATTCGGAATTCACAACCAAAAAATAGTTAAAAGCCCCAATTGCTTACTAAATTTTCTGTCAAAACATTTGATAGATTAAAATAATTTTTAATTTTATATTTATTTATTTATTTATAAGTAATAAAAACACAATTAATATCACTAATTAAAAGATGTAAGGGCACTAGCAGCTATGGCTTACGGCCAGTTAATAGGTAATTAGATTTCATTAAGCATGTTAGCATTTAATATATATTTATATATAAGTTTAATGTTCGTATCGGATAAGTTCCGGAGAACAGACCCGAATATGTTTGAACGCGCAGAGTTATAGCTGATGCATTCGTCTAGGATGTGGGTGACGGTAAGTTTCTTGTCGCACGTGTGACAGTGTGGGCGGGGAGATTTTTCAAGCAGATGTTTATGAGAAAATTTACAGTGTCCTATTCTAAGACGTGCACATATGTTCGATTCTTTTTGGATATGTTTTTTGAGTAATGAGGTTTAATTCCAAAAGGATTCACGTTTTTGTAAGAATGTTGATACAAGGACCATTTTTCGGCAGTTTGATTTTTGAAATGCACAGAAATGGCGTTGTTAATGTTAACAGATGTCGTATTTTTGCTTCTTCTGCCGTTCTGTCGGCGCATTTATTTCCGAGAATGCCAACATGGGATGGAACCCACATAATTTTAATTTTATCTGAGTGCGTTATACAAAGATTTCTTGTTTTAGTAATGATTTGTGATTCATAAAGGGAATTAAGTAACGATTGTATGATGATGTCTGAACAGATAATAGATCTCCCAGCAGCTTTGGGTGCGACAAAAATACCAACGAACAATGCTTCGGCGGTAAAGCTAGAGCAATGGGGGTAAATTATTCGTTTTTAATAATTGAGCCGTCTTCCTTGACTACGGCAAATGACGTGCCATGGTTGGATTTGGAACCATCAGTAAATTAGAAATTAAAATTAGGCCTCTATTTTTTGGAGAGTGTTTGAAAAGATTTCCCTAGCTTTATTGTTGTCTTTAATTTTGGTGAACATCACTGCATCATCGGCGCAAATAGCGTGTTCAATATGATTTATGCTGGTTAGTACTTTGCCCAATTGCTTAAAGGCTATAATAAACAAAACTACCGATAATGGCGATCCCTGAGGAATTTTATTACAAAGAGGAAGGGTGCTAGAGTATTGATCTTGAATAAGCCGGTCAATAAAAAATATATTGATAACGACAATCAAATCTCTTGTTATGAACACCAATTATATGTTAATTCAGTTGCATCTATCATATATTCGGGTGTAAGCACAATTTTGTTTCTTATAATCATACTAACAACTAACAATATCTGTTGTTATGACTGAAAGTGTACTAAAATTCAAATGTTGCTATCAAAAATATTATGCTAAGCAACGAAATTTTCAGTAATTGCAACCGAATTGTGTGATAGTACATGCAACCGACGAAATTCGATTGGCGCCAAATTCGGTTGTAATCACGAATCTGTTTTCTCTGTGTATAGGACGCAAATGTTAAATCAAATTTATAGCTTAGTCAAGTGACTGATTCATCATCGCCTTATCAAAACCTGTATATTGGTACAAATTTTTTCCCCACATAACTTTTAAAGTTTTTTAAAAGAATGAAATTTTAAAGGGATGCTTGCTTATACACAGAGAAAACAGATTCGTGATCACAACCGAATTTTGTCGGTTGCATGTACTATCACACAATTCGGTTACAATTACTGAAAATTTCGTTGCTTAGCATAATATTTTTGATAGCAACATTTGAATTTTAGTACACTATCAGTTGTAACAACAGATATTGTAAGTTGTAAGTATGATTATTAGAAATCAAAAATATGCTTACACCCGAATATATGATAGATGCAACTGAATAGACACAAATTTGGTGTTCATAACAAAAGATTTGATTGTCTTTATCAATATTTTTTTTTAACCGGTTACATAAACCATTTTCACGATTTATTAGAAAGGAAATCAAAATAATTCCAATAAATTCAATTTTTTGTTAGTATATTTATTTATTAATATTTTTATGTACAGTTTACAACTTATTTAATTTTATACAAACACATACATGCGGCCTTCCACATCATCCAACGGATTTCCAAAGGTGTACAGCTTATCCCCTAAAGTACCAACAAAAACAATCTTTGGCTTCAATTCAACGCAATCTAGTGTCTGAAGTAAAACAGAATAATTAACATGTGGATATTACAAATCGAACAGTGATTGAGCTGTAAATTAATATGAAAATCACTAAAAAAAAACTGAGCGATTTTCATATAATGTATTTATAACATACAGTCAAATCCCGATAATTCGTACCCCGATAGATCGTAATTCCCGATAATTCGTAATAAACTGTCGGTCCCTTGAAAAAATCTCGTTAATTCGTAAAATTTCCATACATTTTGGTCCCTCGCTAATTCGTAATTTTGTTTTCAAATAAAATCTTCTTTACCTCTAATAAATAGTAATTGTTTGCTAACTACCACTTATAATTCGTAATAAAAACAACAAAAACATGGAAAAAATGATATTTTGTTTACCGCTATTTTTGCGTGGGTTTTTGCTTGTGTGCGTGTTTATTTTCTTAAGATCAGTTTGTTACATGAATAATAAAAAAAAATGTCAAAGCACACGCATCGTTTTAGTAAATAAATTGAAAAACCCCGTTAATTCGTATTTATTTTATTTTAACCCCGTTAAATCGAAACCCCGCTAAATCCAAAACCCCTATAATTCGTAATAAATTGCCTGTCCCTTGCGATTACGAATTATCGGAATTTGGCTAATGTACACGCGGAGGAAAATACCCTGCATTCAGCCTGGGACCAGATGTCTCCATGTCTATACTCATTTTACTAGTGACAAGTCTAGTAGTTCAAATGCTTCCAATTTTTCTTTTAAGCGTCAATATAAAAAATACAGAGACAATAGATGTGGTATATTTCTAGTAACATTGTCAACAAACGCGTCATTATCCAGAAAGAAATGTCAATAGAAACACTGTATTGACTCGCGTTAGACACCAGTACTATTGACTAATTGTACACCCAATAATGTTCTCTCCTGTTGACACTTAGCATATGCTTGTTCTCGTTTTTTTCTCTACTGCGCAACAGCTTCGTTATTTCATTAGTATTGTTAAGCCGGTTTACTGAAAAACAACGTGCGCGTGGTTCTTTAACAAATTTTTTAGTAAGAATTTAAAAAAAGTTTAAAGTTTAAATTTATATGCTTTCCATTTCAATCCAATTTTATAATAATACCAATTTTACATACCTTTGTTCCAGAAAAATGACGACCGAAAATTCAAACAAAGCAAAATTAAAATATTTTCCACCTCAAAGTAAGTTTTAAAAAAATTAATCCACAAAGCCTTTTAGTACATACTATATTTTTTACTGATTGTTGTTTTAATTTTTTCTTTAAGCTAATTCGAAATGCTGTTGCCAAGAAGTATCCCAAAGACTTGAAACTATTGAAAAACAACAAAAATAGTTTGTTTAAAATTTTAGCTGAACACAAAATTTTGCTTGATAAGTTGGTTTCCCAAAATGCAGTTGTCGATAATATTATGCAAATATTTCCAATAAACACGGTGGAGCAATTAAAAGACCTAGACTCTGTTTTAAGCTCACATTCAGATCCCTATGTATTAGAGCATTTTCTTTTTATAAAAAAAAATTTATCTAATTTAACTTTTTGTTTTTAGAAACGACAGATTAAAATTCTAATCGCTGGAAATGTAGAGCGCAATTTACACCACATATTTGGGCAAAATATTATCATGGACTTTATTGTCGACGGAGTTTTTGGTAAAAAACGACTGCGAGATTACGGCAATGTGTTCACAGCATTAATAGGTAACAAAATTTGTTATAGAATTTCTCAAGTATTTAAAAAAAAACTGACCTTATTCAATAATTAGATATAATACCAACAATCAACGATTTGCCGGACAAGACATTGAGAACAGCTTTTCAAAGGCAAAAGAAAAAGTTTTTTAAGCAAAGCAGTCGCGAAAAAATCAAAAGCAATTCCCAACAAAAAGAAAATGTAGACACAACCCTGCCTTTTGTTTAAGAGCAATTTTTTATGAATATCATTTAAGTCAACTGATCCCAAACACATACATATATGTATGTATTTAAAAGGTTTTGCCAGCCCAGAAAAAATGTGCACAATTTTTTTACGAATAGTCAATATTTCAAATAACTTTTTGTACCTTTTTTATTTAATTTTGAGCTGTAGTTAGGTTTATATTATATGTATATTTAAAAAGGGTTTAGCCAGCCCTGGAAAAATGTGCGATATTTTTAATAACGAATATTTAATATTTCAAGCTGTGAGTCAGTCAAATGATCTCTTATAATTTTTTTTTTGCATGTTTTAGATGTTATTTATAATAAGTATTAAAAAGGATTTAGCCAGTCCTGAAAAAATGTGCGCAATTTTATACATTTTTTATATTAATTTTTTGTTTAAATAATAAAAAGTATATTTTCATTAAAACGAAAAAATCTGTTTTAACTTATTTGTCAAGGAAATGCTAACATGTACAATTATTGTAGACAAAAGTACAAAAAGATACTAGTGATAAAGTCGCTAGCGTGACAATAGAATTTTACTATTGACATTCCCAATAGCTTTGTTCCAAAATTTATAGAAACGTACTATTAAATTCCTGGTTCGAATGTCTCCATATGGTTTTATAAGAACTATCCAGTCAATATCTAGTCAATTGGTATAACGTTACTACTGGATTTTCAATGACACGCACATGTTTAATGTCAATAGCGCTAAACCTTATATAGGGTATAATTAGACAGTAGTACTGGCGACAAAGTCAAAAGCGAGTCAGTGTAATTTTACTATTGACATTTCCTGCAGGGTATAAACAATATGTACATGTATTGTACATATGTATGTATGTCTAAGATATTGCCCAATTAGCATCGAATGTTTGTTAGTCGATTGTCTAACTCCTCAAAGAATATTCTGATGAGTAGCAATAATAACACATCTAAATTTTTTATTTATTAGTTTTGTATACATTTTGTGACACACTTGCCTTTTAATCTTGGAATGAACTTTTGCGGCTCTCCTTATGAGTCATATAACAATTACTGAGCTACCTAAATAAGAGCGTTTTTAAAACATGAAAATTCACTAGTTAATACAATTTTATTTAAACCAGCCGACGTAAGGATCTGTCAAATAAGATTTTCCAACAGGATTGTTGTTGAATTCCTGATCTAAAGGTTTGTTTCGTATAAATTGTATGAAAAAGAAGATTGATGCTCTTGTTTCGGTGGCTCAGTTATATGTGTAAGCATTCCACAAGTTGTAAGAGAATTCCTGCAAGAGTCTCATAAGATTCTTGATGTGC
This sequence comes from Pollenia labialis, assembly GCA_949318255.1. NCBI lineage: Eukaryota > Metazoa > Arthropoda > Insecta > Diptera > Polleniidae > Pollenia > Pollenia labialis. The sequence continues at coordinate 59,676,743 of OX439140.1, forward strand.
TTTCTGAAAGCCTCATTAGAAAATTTTACAGAAATCTTAAACGAATTCGTCTACGATCAATACACTGTGCAACAAAAAAAAAACACCCTCAATACTTGCAACGCGAAATGAAACTAGAATATTGGTAGAGCAAATCTGCCATAGGGGTTTGAAAAGTCGGCTTGGGTTCCCGAAATGTGGGCCCCTAAAGTTTTTGGAAAAAAATACACTAAATGTACTTCTGAGCTAAAATGCTATTTCAGATGTCTTCAATAAAATTGTATGGTGATTCTCTGCTTAGAATATATTAACTTTCTACCACTAATTTAAAGGGGTAATTTTTGTCCTTTTTTTAGCTTTCCAACAAATGTATACTTAAACGGCACTTTAGAGGGTTAATGTCTTCAGTAAAATCGTATAGCGATTCTTTTTTTAGGATATATTAACCCTCTAACACTTATTTGAGGTGTAATTTTTGTGCTTTTTTTAACTTCCCAACAAAAGTATACTAAAACGGCACTTTAGAAGGTTAAAAAGCTCCACGAATATTCCACGAACCCCAGCTGAATTTTCAAAACCTTTTGGCAGATTTGCTCTACCGGTATTCTAGTTTTATTTCGCGTTGCAAGTGTTGAGGCTGGCGGCAATGACCCGAATTTTTTTGCACTGTGATATAAGCGTATTTCGATGTGTTGTAGAAGTATCTCGCAGAGGAATCAGCTTACGTAACAGTTTCTCCCGTGAGAGGAATCTTTTACGATTAAAAATTGCGCTCGTGGACGATTAATGCTCTTCATGAGATTCACAGTAGATTCTTTCGATTGAAAATGCTAGCTGGATGCATATACATATGTATGTATTTATAAGAAATATAATACATACATACATACATATGTACGTGTATACCATAATTATAAAAATACGTAAATAACTTACCCCTATTTATTAAGTTTTTGCACTTTTTTGAGTTTTTGAACGCAAAATTATTTATTTTAATATAAATTTAAAATTATTTTTTTATATTTAATGTTTTGACAGAAAATTTAGTAAACAATTGGGACATATAGCTTTTTTTTGGTTGTGAATACCAAATAATTATATTTTCATTTGTTGTACTCGAATTGAAACTATACTAGCAATCGATAATTGGCTGCAATAAATGAATTAACATTTATATTACAAAATTTATTGACGAAAGCAAATTATTAATTGCAAAGACCAATATTCAGTATTGCCCCGTATTAAATTCGGTTGTGATTCTAACCATTTGTACTAATTTTTAGAACTAAATTAAATAAGTTATCATAACTAAGAAACCAATTGAAGGAATCATATTTCAGTTAGAATAACGTTTTAATAATCAAGAGAATTAAAATTCAGTTAGAACTTTACATTTTTAATAGTTGCAATAATAAATTATGTTACTTGATCAATATTTTATTACTGCAACCGTTTCCCAACCAATTTGTTTTCTGTGTGTAGAAAAAAACAAGGTCCCCTTTTACAATGTCTGTCATATTGTAAAAGGGGACTAAAGACTTTGTGGGATAGTGTAAAACGGCTTTTAATAAATATATATTTCATTCTAAGGCGTGACTGATGGACATTTTTTTTTGTTTTGTTTGGGTTGTACCTGGTGTAGGAGGAAAGCGTTGGTTCAATAAAAGACGTTAGTTGTTTTATAACTATTAACTAAAATTAATTCTTTATTTAACCAAACCTAATATTAACAATGTGCTATTGCATTGAAAAAACTAGAATGAATATTGCTGGCGTGTAAAGTTGTGGTTTTTCGCCAGCGTTGTCTATAAAAAGTAGTGTTAGCTTTTTATCCAGTTTTTACTATTAGTGATGTCTTATAGGGAACGTACACTACACTGGTTTAATGTAATAAGTATGTGAAAAAGAAAAAAGGGTCTTAATTTGGAGGAGTGTCATAAAAGTAAGAATATTAAAAGCTATACATACTAAGTTTTAGAAGGTCTTTCTTGGCACGTAAATAATTTGGACATTTGGGGGAAAGATCCGAGATGGCATAAGTGGCATCCAGAATTTGATGCCGGATTAAAAAGTCACCAAAGGCAAAAATAATAAGGCCCCGCAAATATTATTGGACCACCTGATCCAATTTCATGAAATGGACTACTCCATGGACTGGTCCGATGTAATGCAAGCATGGACCATGTCATTGTTAAAAAGTGTTTGTAGTGATACGACATGGATTCGGTTTTTAACATGTTTTAGTTTTTAAACGAAGTTAAAACTAATCCTTTTGTGTACACAATGGAGTAGTTTTAAAACTACTCCTTTGTAGTCCAAAGATGGGTTGTATGGTCCTGCCCTAGGACATCGTAATGTTAAATAGACCATGTTTTTTCCATACGTTTGGGTTACTTTTGGACTAGTCCTAGTCCATTGTGGTCTACTCTTTACACGCGTGTTTGGACTGGTCCTTTTATTTGCAGGGGACTGGCAAAACAAATTTTCCTTTTTTACAAACTTCTTCTGACTGGCACGAATTTTGTTGAACCCCTTAACGTGGACACCCATTTTTTACTACTAATTTGGCCAGTATTTACATCTGTAAGTATTTGTTCTTTTTTATGTTTTTTTCTGTTTGTTAATTTTATTTATTTTTTCTAATTATTTTATATTGTCAGGAAAAGCATGGAAAATAAGTTACTGAGTCCGAATTATAGCCCCATAGGACCATTAATGCAAAAGTTGAATTTTGACAAATATAAAAACTTCCCAAGTTGAGGCTTAGGTACATATGTATACAAAAATTCTGTAAATATGGCCGGGATTGACAAACGCTCTCGGATAAAGAAGCTTCAAAAAATATCATTTGGCAAAAAAACATATTTAAGTTATGAATCCAAATTCTGCAGAGTGATATCTGGTATAAAAAACATAAATTTCAATACAGCGGTGAAATAAGATGTTTGTTGGGAGTCAAGATGCCAGACCCGAACTTATTCGCCGCATATAATAGTGTTGCCAGCGCATATAATAGTCATGCCAACACGTATAGATACATATGTATACAGGTTTATATATCAATCTACACGTTTTGTATACAATTTGTCATTTCGATGCATCGAAAGAAAACATCGATGTTTTCCGATGGTTTAGGAGCAAAAAACATCGGATTATATCGATGTTTCGACACAATACATTGAGTGTTTTTAAAACATCGATGCTTTTTGTCCATCCCTAGTCCAAAGAATTTTTTTTGTTTTTTATGCCTCAGGTCAGTCAAGAATGAAAAATTATCAATAAATCTTAATTCATTTCATGTTGTAAAATTCCTTTCTTCAAAAAAATAATTTAATGAAAATTAAATTTGATGAACTTAAGCCCAATTAAAATATCAAACTTTGGATTAAAATCCATAGAACAGTTCAACAAAATAACCACAATACTAATAATAATTTACAGTGAATTTCAGAAGGCTGCTAAATATGGAGTCAAAGGTAAATTATGGACCGTATATCACAAAATTACATGAAATTGTTAGATTTTTTTATTTTTATTTTAAAACACAATTGGGGGATTCACAAGGTGTGCTATCCAGTCATATCGTCATAATGTCCTAAAAAATATTTTACAATTGTTTAAAATAAATGTTGTTGCATTTAAAAAAAAAATAAAATTGTTATTGCTGTGCTTATTGATTCGTCATAACTGTACAGTAGACATCTTTTTTAAAAGCGGTAGCCCACAGCAGTCCTATATATTTCTTGTAATTATTTTAGGACATATGACTTTACAGCTGTATGACCACCTTGTGAATCCCCCAATTTGGGGGATATTTGTATATTTGTAGCTAAAAAACCATATCGTGCATGTTGTTGTTTAATCATTCCTTACGGTGTAAAACGGGTAAGTAAATCAATCGTTATAATTTTTTCTTTCTAATTTCTTTTTTGTTTTTTTTCAAGCACGAATTGGGGATAAAATCAACTTTATAATACTTGAATCAAGCGCGTTTTGAGATTGATTCAATCTTAGTTTACATACGTTGTTATTACCCAGCGGGAAAAAGAAGGAGTACGGATGTCTTCTAGAAGGCCTCTATCCCTTCTTTTGGATGTACAAGGCCTGCTCGCTCATTGTTTTTTTAAGAACGCTGTCGTTGCGAAGTAGGCCTTCCGTTCTCGCTTCTTAAGCAGGTACATAAGAATGGTAACGGGATATAAAAATAAATTTTGCCTTCACTTGTGCTGCCGACTGCCGGTGCCTACGAATTCCATTCGGTAGCCGACTGAATACAAACCCGTTTTTACCAGTAGTTAACGAAATCGAAATTTTTGACTTTTAAATTCAACTAAAACTTGATCTCCGCCCGTTAGCTAAATGTTCATTTAGCAAATCGATAAATTCCAAATTGATAAATTCGCTATAATTGATCAACTGTGAGCTTTCGAACACAGCATATGTTTAAACAGCTGCTACAGAAATATGTTGCCGCGTTTTTACAATATGTAGATTGTGCTGAAAAATTGTGAAAAATAATTTTTGTTAAAATTTTAGTTGGATTTTTTATAAGTTATGTGTCCTGTGCAATATATGTTAAAGTAGAATATTGTGGTAGATATAAACAACTTTTTAACTCCTTTATTGTGCCCGAACTTGAACTTCTGTAGAGTTAAACTAAGTAAGCTGGTATCGTCCGTTGTGTATTGTTAATATGTTTCGTCTACTTTGTAACATGTCCTATATCTGCTGCTTTGAGTTACTTTTGCTCACAATGTTGTAATTTTTAGGAACCATGTCGGTATGCAAACGCGCCCTTTTTCAGTATGGCACGGTGAAAAAGACGCTTTAAAAAAATTTTCCAAACTGGAGGAGTTTGTTTTTTTTAAATATAATTGAGAAATCTAACTGCACTGACGAGGAGTAAAACTTAATTATAAAAAAACTGAAACATTTCTGCAAAAGGCTGGCTGCAAAGTGCACGCAGAGAAAAAATATGGTTGGGCATGGTTACGGCAACCACACTGTGTTTATTGTAACAATATATTGTTGTTGTACACAAATAATTGTTATTTTTATTAAATATCAGCAATATTATAGTTACTGTAAACATATTAATGTTTATCGCAATTATAAATTTGAGTATTGTTAACCGAAAAATAATTATTTTTCTAACAACTAAATTATGATAACTTTCAAAACATATTATATTACTCACAGCCATAACATGATATTTAATAGCCATAACATGATAACTTTATATACATTTATCATAATAAGTTTAAGATGCAATCAAAATATCGTTACTCTAGTAATATTTTGGTATCGCCATTTGTAAAATAATTTTGTATCAGTTGTGTCGTGTTTTACATAAACGTATCGAATTATTTGTTAGTGAGTGGCTAAATAATAAAAAAATAACCATTAAAATAAACAAGAAATTAAAAAAAATAAAGAAAAAACTTTAAAAAAGGGTTGTAGTGTCACAAATTAAAATATATTTTCTAAAAAATTTTAATAATCTTAAAGTGGTGGAAAAATTTGTGAAATATTGGTGCAAAATATTAACCATTACTGGTAAGTTTTGTGTTATTTTAAGAGAAAAATAATGAAAACTCCATTAAATGATTTATAAATAATTGCGACCTACGACAAAAAGATTACAGTAACTATATTATGTTTTTTATTTTATCATAAGTATTTTTTCCCAATAAAAATATTATGTTTAAAGTTGTATCATATTATGATGTAAAAAATTTATGTATAACAGTTCATATCACTTTGCATCATAATATGATTACTTCTAAACTTATTATGATTGCCATGACAATAATATGATTACTTCTAAACTTATTATGATTGTCATGACAATAATATGATTACTTCTAAACTTATTATGATTGTCATGACAATAATATGATTACTTCTTAACTTATTATGATTGTCATGACAATAATATGATTACTTCTAAACTAATTATGATTGCCATGACAATAATATGATTACTTCTAAACTTATTATTATTGCCATGACAGTAATATGATTACTTCTTAACTTATTATGGTTACCATTACAACAATATGATTACTTCTTATCTTATTATGATTACCATGACAGTAATATTATAACTTCTTACCGTTTTATGATTAACAGGATAACAATATGGTTAAGGGAAAAATATTATGATGTAATATTACGAACATATTTGGTCATAATATGATTTAATAACAATCCATGGAGAGAATGCCGTAGGGGTCCGGATAGGTTCGAAAATAATAACAAAGTTTGGTTGGACGAAGAATTAGTTCTTGTATGTCAACATACTAAAAATGGAGCAGGAAGAAAACAAAAGGAAATTGCAGAATGCCACGCAAAACGTCAGTGTACCAAAGTTTCGGAACTAGTCGAAGGCAATACTTGCAACGAGCTTATGATAGCAACTCGCGTCAGCTTATACAAAGCTGGAAAACGAAGTCAATCGCAAGTTGTTTCAATGATAGGCACCGATTCCGATGCGTCTAAAAAAATTAAAAGAAGTCTTGAATTAGATCAACAGCTTCCGATAAAGTATACGGCAGAGGAAGCTTTGGCTCTGTATATTGATGGAGGGTTTACCAAAAACTCATATAAACTTATGCAAGCTGGTGCAAAAGCTCGAAATTGTAATATCTACCCAACATACGATGTTTTGCTATCCGCCTGTTGGGATGAGGTGACTCCTTTTCCCAATAAATCTGTCTCTAAGTAAATTAAAACAGCAGGTGGCTCAATTCAATGCTAGACTTTATTCATCTTATCGCTTTAAGCTTCAACTTATAACTAACTTAAAAAAGATAAATACCGGGAACGGCGATTATAAAGTATATATATAAAAAAAGAAAAATGTTTCAAAAGAAAATAGGAACAAAATTAAAGACTTCTTGTCTTATGTACAAAGGAGTATATGAATAGACTTATTCAGGAATGGCAAAGCTACGGTACTAATTCTAACAAATATATACACGGAAAAAAAAAATATTAAAATATTGTTGAACTCGATTCAACATATTCCGGCCTCTCAAATGTGGCAAATACAACCGCTCCATTTCCCGGAAATGATCCAGCCAAATGTGGACTTCTGTACAATAGCAAAACTAGTGGTTGGTAGAACATACTGTGGCTTTATCATTCTGGAAGCGATGTCTTCTCCTAATACACCGTCGATTTCCTCACATGTGGTAAAGGCGGGGTGAGCTAGGGGCTCATAAGACTTAAAATGGTTTGCGACTGTGTTATCTTTAATTGGGTTATGTGAAACATGAGGCAGGTGGTCCACTAGCCTCACAGTTGTTTTGATTTTGTGGCATTCGGGATGTGGGAACGCCGGCTCGAGCACAAATAGTCCAGATAGGTTTCCGGTAGTACCAATGATTGGTTTAAATTCTGGGAGCATGCGAGCAACATTGTGAAGGAGATACGACTGCGGTTCATTCCTGTCGAGTATGAAGGACGTATACATCCTTTGTCCATTATAATTTAGATTGATCCGAACTAGGGGGGCAATCACTAATGGTGGGTGTAACGCTTCATGAGCAAAATGTGTTGACATCTTGTACTTTTCCTCATGAGGAGGGACATCACCCTTTATTGGGGTTTGAATTTCAATTGCTCGACCTTCTTCTTCATGTGGAGGGGTAGACCCGTTTACTGCATCGAGACTAACTGCGATTTCTTGCGTTTCGTTTAAAGAGTAGGGAAAGTCTTCGTATTGAAATTCATAGCTCGACGAAAGTGGGTCATATGTCGAGTGGTGGAGAAGAGTATGGTGTTTCGCTTCACATGGCCGATCGTCGGCCAACCGAACGGCGCATCGGCCTCTAGAATGGCAAAACTCACGTGTGTGAAAGTGTGCTAGGCAATTTAGGCAGTATCCCTTATTTCTTATCGACAGCCGTCGAAGCTCAACACTCCATGTCAGGAACTGCTTGCAGTATTTTAGAGGGTGATTTTTACCACACAGGTGACATCGGGGGCGCCTTTCGTCCATCTAAACAACAAAGGAAATAAACGAAATACATACAGTGAGGAAAATAAATATATTGTGCGTTTACTATCTATAAGTGTTATTCGCGACCTTTATCTCTGCTTCGAGGGAAAAT